>WYDF02307307.1:0-27500 GCA_009867245.2 Adranes taylori | reverse complement strand
TTTATTAATGACCTTGAGATATGTTATATGGTCGCTCTCTGATACCCGGAAGTGAATTGGTAAACTGCACAGAATATTTCTTTTAAAAGTCTCGAGATTGCACAAATGTTTTACAAAAATTGTTTTGTAGTACCAGAAATTCGAAATTACACAATTGGTTTTAAATACGGTTGATGTGTACAATAAATTACTTTAACAAATTAAAGCTTAAAAACAAAAAAGGATAGTCTTTTATATCAAAAGCTATAATTTGTCTTACTATAAAATTGTTGATATGTAAATTACTAATGCGATGTAATAAAATTAATAACATTAAAAGTAGAGTCACGTATACATACGTAACTGATAAAAAATTTTCAATTCATTCAAAATTTTAATTCTTATTTTGATTTACTAATCGTGTATTACATTTTGTAGCCATGTCATACATGCCATAAATTTAAATTTTATTTTATTGTCACTTTTATAACCTCTTATAATTATATGTAAATGAAGTGATAATACTGTTGACACACAATAAGCAATATTTGCATTCAATCAAGAATATTGGATCAGATTTTTATAGCATTCTACTCTATGCGGCGTATGATAATAAGTAAATTGTATTATTTCAGTTGCGCGGTGGTGTCAGCAACACGACAACCGATTGCAACAATTTACTGTTACAGGTGATGCAACCGGCTAGTGCACCTGGTTCACCACCCTTAAGTCCCTTATCGTGTGGGGTGATTGGAATTGGTGGAACTAGCAGATCTTCATTATCGCCTCTTGGTAAGTTGTTGATTTAATTTCCTGAATCTTATTTTGAACTAAGTGGTGTACGTCTTTTTTTGAGACATTGTTTTTTTTTTTTTAGTTTTTGACACAAGTACTGTGTACTTATCCCAACTAATGCGTATCTCAACGAGAACTTGAATTTTGAATCGCACGCTCTCTTTATCTGGAGTCAATCATATTTGATAGTTTCTTAATTAATACATCTACGAAAATGACGGGTTACACTTTGGACAAATAGTAAAAACCCAATACAAAAATGGGAAAAACTATACAGTGTCTATCCGCAATTGTAAATTTGATCAAGAAATTTTAGAGGACGTTTCCATTGAAAGATACAACTATCAACGACCCAAAAGATCGACTGAAAACGTCAAAAACAGCTTTGAGTGTTGAACTTTGAATGAATTGAATCTCTACGGTACAACGAATTTTTGACGAAAGATTTGTACTTTTTCAGCAAGTGAAATGAGGATATGTTTGAATGTGACTACGTTCTATTGTTGTATACAGGAATATCTCACTTAGTGGGGCTTCACTCAGTACTTCCTAACCCCGCTATAGTACGGTTAGTAATTTCAAATAGTACTGATTGATTCAGTATTATGTTGTTTTAAAAGATTTTGCGCCAAAATATTTACGCCATGTGTGTATGTACATATTCGATCGCCGGGAGATGTGGCCCGTAGGAGATACAGTCCACAGAGCCAACTACCTTCAGTTCCGATTCACGTCACATGCTTCGTTTTTTTTTTAAATTATGTATAATATCATTTATTAACCCATTTATGATGAATGAGAAAGTAAAATGTGACACTAGTTGTGATAAACCAAAGAAACGTAAATTATTAAATTTAAAAGGAAACTTAGAAATGATTAAAATTCATGAAGATAGCGCATCATTTGCCAAGATATCAAGAGATAAAAAGTGAATGAATCTTCAGTTAGTAAGATTGTGAAAGATAAAGCGAAATATAAGGAATTTGGAATGGCTTCAATTGATTTTGCTTCCAAGAAAATTCCAAGACAAAGAAGTCCTTTGATGTTAAATATGGAACGACTTTTTTTACTTTGGATTGAGGCCTGAGACAAAAACGATTTGTTTTAAGTCAACTAGAAACTCAGCCAAAAGCATCAAATCTTTTTTCTCCACTTAAAGAAAAACAGCCTGATAACGAGACTGATGAAACTTTTTAAGCAAACCGTTGGTGGTTCTTTCGTTTTAAAAAGCGGCCAGGGATTCATAATCTTCGCATTATGGCCGAAAGCGCAAGTGCTGATAAAGAGTCAACGTCAAAATTTCCGGTAGAACTAAAGCAAGTTATTGAAGAAAAAGGCTACCTTCATGAACAAATGTTCAATGTCGACGAAACTGTGTTGTACTGGAAGAAGCTGCCCTCTAGAATTCACAAAATGAGCGATCGCACCCGGGCTATAAAGCATCACTGGTTCGAATTACTTTATTGCTAGGAGGAAATGCATCTGGCAATTCCAAATTAAAGCCTATGCCCGTGTATCGCGATGTGCTAAAAATTCATTAGCTGTTTTGAGGCGTTCTAATAAGAAAGGTTGGGTTACTAAATCTGTGTTTGAAAGCTGGATTAAAGATGAATTATGCCCGTTGTTAAAAGTTACTGTGAAGAGCAAACCATACTTTCTAATCTTTGCAAATGTCAGAATTCATTTTCTTCCTTCAAATACTACCTCTGTGTTGCAAATGGATCAAGAGGTTATTTCAACCTTCAAGGCTTTTTATTTGAAGCAGACGCTCTCACAGCCAATCCAAGCAACCTCTGATGAAAACGCTCCATCTTTGATCAGATTTTGGAAAAATTACAATATCCGAAATGCTATTGAGAATATCGGACATGCATGGAATGAAGTAACTAAAAATAAAATAAAAACCGTGTGGAAATATGTTTTGCCTCATTGTGTGTTTTTGCGGCCCTGACCCTCAAACAGATACAATCGCAGCAGATGTTGTGAAACTTGCACAAATGGCTGTTGCCGATGTCATGGGGTGTATTCAAACGGACACACAGCCTCTTGATGAAAATTCTCACACCAGCTTAGAAGAAGAACGGGCTTATGAAGAAGAAAGTGAAATTGAAGAAAATGTGCAAACAGAAAAAAACTTCACATTTAATCATCTTGAAGAATTATTCAATTCCATTGAAAGCATGTAAATTGATTGAAGAAAATGATCCGTATGAAAAATGAAGCTTTGAAATAAGACGAAAATTAGAAAATGATGTTTCGTGTTATCGCATGCTGTATGAAAAAAAAAGAAAAACAAATTGGTGCAAAAAAACCTTGACTGATTTTCTACTTAAAAAATAATATTTTTCTTTTTAATTTTGTAAACATTAGGAAATAAAAGTTCCATTATTTACACATTTCACCCTTTTATTATTTTTCATTAATTTTAGGTAAATATGCAAGTGAGGTATTTCTGTATTTCACACTTCCTGTATTCACTAAATTGAAGCTAGAAATGAAAACCCTCAGGACAAAAGTATACTGCTGTTATTTATCACTTTTAACATATTTTATTAGGATTACAAAAAATTGCGTAAGATTTATTTGTGTTTTGTGAACAACATTCTGTAGGACTATCTAGCTGCAGTGGTGCACCGTCAGGCCAAACTACGCCAACAGGTACAGGCATTGGCGCTTGCGCTACTATAGATCCGAATTGGCAGGCGAGTAAACCAACCGTACGTGAACGGAATGCCGCTATGTTCAATAACGACTTGATGGCTGATGTGCGGTTCGTAGTTGGTAGTCAAGCTACAGGCAGTGTAACGAGTGGGAGTTGTGTAAATACTCAGGTGAGTACTTTCGTTGTGTATTAAATAAAAAGTAACCAAATTTAACCGAATTGGTATCAAAGGTGATTTATAATAAGTTGATGATTCAGAAGGAAAATTGCATTTGCACTTCCATCATAGTTATTACGCCTTTGGTGTATGTGGGGTTAGTACACAGTATATTTGAAATATTAGAAATGTCGTTTGAAATATTAGTTTCTTAAATATCTTAAGATTAAATTTCTACACAACAGTTTTGCTAAATACGTTTTCTTGAATTTTATGATACTGTTCGAGATTTGAATAAATAGTTCATTGATGTTCATAAGTTTACTGTTTCATGATTTCTTCCGGAAGTAAGGCATTTTCTTTGCAATTAAGGATATTTTACAATTAAGGGCAACGTATCGAACGAAACTGCTACGAGGATCGCCTGATTTACTAGAAATACACTTTCGGAACAGACGATTTTGGCCACGTGAACCTGGTAACAGTTTATAGTGTAGGGCAAACATTTCCAGTAATAAATGTGCCGTAGATAAGAACGAATACAAATGTTCTCTTGATATATCTTGTCCAATTATTAGTGAAATAACTTTTGTAAAGATAACTAAACTTCCAGAAAAATTTTCGTCAGGTCTAGATGATCTACCTACTATATTCCTAAAGCGCTGTGTTTTTCTGTCTATAACCACTCTATTTAATTTTTCTATAAAACAACAGATTTTTCCGAATGGCTGAAAACATAGCTTTAAGTGGCTAGAGAAATAAAATTGATAATTACAAAGTGTTTGCAACCAATCAGAGGTATCCAAACTATTTGATAGTATGATTTACTACTACTTGTATGAATGTGGTAAGAACCTCATTATTCCACAGCAACATGGTTTTAGCCAGGGTGGGTACTTTGACGAATTTAATGGTGTTTAAAAACTATTTGCTGAGAACCTTAGAAAACCGTTCTAGTGTTGAAACTATATACAGATTTTTCTAAAGCCTTCGGTAAAGTCAATCATGAAATTCTTTTAGATAAAATGGACAAATTCGGCTTCACGGACAATCTGGTGAATTGGTTTAGAAGTTATCTAACTAACAGGCCTCAATCAGTAAGGTTAGGCAGTTTCGTATCTAAAGTTATTAAAGTTACTTCAGGTGTTCCACAAGGTGGGCATTGCTCTCCTCTGTTATTTAACATTTTAATTAATTACATTGGCATGGTTCTAAAGAACTCAAGATTCCTTGCTTTTGCAGATGATACCGAATTACCGTTATCCACTCTAAAAGCTGTTTATCAAACTCTAGTAAGGTTAAGTTAGACTATGCCTCGATTATATGGCCTCCTCAATATCAAATACATAATATTACTAATCTGGAAAGAGTACAAAACAAGTTTTTAATATTTGCGGCTTTTCATGGAAAGATTCAATATAATTATCATGATTACACTACTATTCGATTGAGATTAAATTTACCGCTTCTTGAACTACGTCGTAAAATTTAGATTTATGTTTTATCTATAAACTAATTGGGGGCAGTATTGAATGTTCTGAGTTAGTATCAATGATAAAATGGAAACTAAGATTGCAAAACTGCAAAGGGACCTGCAATCTTAGTTCTACAAATGGAACTAAGATTGCAAAACTGCTTTTATATTGAATGTCACCCTACTAATTATGGTAAACATGATCCAATTAAATGCTCCTTGGATTTGGTAAATAGTCTTAATATTGATATTAGTAGACCTCTATAGTTTTCGTGCAGATGCATAAAAAAAAATTAATGCTCAGTTTTATTTAGTTTATTATATGAACATATTAGTTTTGTTATGGTTTGATAATCATTTATTTTCACTGTCTTGAGGAATAGTATGGATGTTTTTTTTTTCTAATATTATTTAAAATTATTATTATGAGTATTTTTTTATATTATTGTTGGTTCTTTTCTAGTTTGTATTGTCGTCATTTTTTCTTTTTCATTTGAAATAATTTTGATGTGTATAATTATTTCTAGTTCAAATGAAATTATGTATTTATTTAGTTAAGATTTTACTTGATTTTTATGGTAATGGGATATTTCCGTTTATAAATAATTAAAAAAATATATAAATAGTCTCAAACAACAAATTTCCTACCAAAATTTAAATTTAGATCTTACTTATCCCATTTTAATTTCAAACTTGTGACCTTATAGCTACTGTACCAATAAGAAACCGAGCAAAGGAATCAGTTATATATCTCATCACATTCCATGAAGGTCCTTATTTTCCCAAACATTTGAAGGGTATCATATTATTCGCATAACAGACGAATAGTTCACGGTTTGTATTGATTATATTATGGTTCGTGTCGGATACGTTAAGATTCCCTTGGAAACAGTTTCCCAAGAAAACTCTTCTACGCCTTAAGCAGATGACGTAAGATGACATCTTAAAAATTTCTGTTATGAATGAATCTGAAAATGTATAAACCCTAGAGTCCAATTTTATTGTGTAGATAAGAACTCAATTTAGTCTGTCAACCTTCAAATATGAATGCCATTATATTCTTAGATTCAATTTGTTAATCTGATAAATAATATTTGGACGTCACAATTTTCTGTAATTTAAGCAAAGCATGAAGCAAATAACGAACGACCAGAGGAATAAAATCCTACTCTCATAATTTAAATTTAAAGATCCAATTTTAAATTTAAAGAAATTGTGTTCCACAAATACAATTTGCTCAGAGACCTAATTGAGCCATTCTGCGCGCATAAAATCAGATTTTTAGAACTGTTTTACAATATGCGTTCTGAAATGTTTAATGTAGGCTAGAATTGCATTTTAAGCTAACTTTTAAATTGTTTGTTCACATATGCTCAACTAATGTGGGTTCTGATATGGATTATTGAGGCACTTGGAATATTGTATTCTCATTTTTTTAATTGCATAATATTATCCAAATAAAAGTAGTACTGTCAGTTTGTTAATTATTTTACAATTTTCTTTTGTTTTCAATAGATAATTCCTGCACATAAGTATGTACTTGCTACGGGCAGCTCAGTTTTTTATGCTATGTTTTATGGTGGTTTAGCTGAATGTAAAGAAGAAATAGAAGTGCCAGATGTTGAACCATCAGCATTCCTAACATTATTAAGGTAGTAATGAGAATCCGCTCCGTAAAATCTTATATATTGTTAAATACTGGTGTGAAGTTAGCACTAAAACTATTTATATAATTTTCATTAATTATTAACCGAAAAATAACAAAAAATGAAAAGTGATTAAAAGACTGCACTGTTACATCTTCAAATTTTTATATGTCTTTCTTAAATATATGATCTTTCATATAAAGCTATACAATTGATGTAGCAAATAGGCGGTCTAGTGATTATCGCGTAAAGGCAGTAGGCACCGCTGATATCAAAAGGAAATTTTGTATCTGGGTTTACGTATTCTAATATTTTTTTAACAACTTTTTTGAAAGGGTTACATCGTCAGATTTTGACATGTCATTCAGAAAAACATAAACTTTCATACTTATAGACATCCACACCCATACTCATAGAGGAAACTAGACTGTGTGGTGTTAATAAATGCCGAGAAAGTATGGCTTGCGCAAGTAGTGCAGTCTTTTATCAATTTTCATTTTTTGGTTAATTATTATTGAAAATTATATAAAAATGTATAAATAGTCATTTACTTTTATCATAAATCCTCATACGAACCTATATTTTATGAATTTGTGCATTTTATTTTCACTGCTGGATTTAGTGCTAACTTCAAACCGGTTTGTTAAATGACGTATTTACTCGAAAATTAGAGAAACGAATGTCACGCAAAACATTTAGGCTATGTTTTTTTTGTGGAAAACCAAGCATACATTTTTATTATAAATATATTTTGTAACAAGTGTTTAAAGATCAATTTCGGTAGTGAACTTCGTAAGCTTAATAAATAGGCACAAGTCAGACTCTCGCAAGATTCAGTTTAGAAGAGATACCGTAGTATTCTTCCGCAAAAGTCGACTGTTTGATAGCATTAGGCTTGTATGCTTTCTGCTTTAAAAACCTCTAACAAACATTTGACATACTAGTTTGATAAACTCGTACGCTGTTCATCAAGATTAATTACTTTCACGTATCCCATAGTATTTCGGACGTGAAAATCACCCTCTTTGCTTTACACTAACGTTACTCAAGCTTGATTTTCATCGATCCACATTGGACTTTACAAGTCGTAGGCATCTAATTTGTAACTTCAGAAGTCTGACTGAACTGAAGGTGCCAACATATAAATAAAAATCAGTCCCTCCTGTGTCATCTCACCCCATTCAATCGTTGTAGTAAATATAGCTATTTAATCGTTTTAAAAATAATTTTATGAATTAATTTCAGATATTTATACTGTGATGAAATTCAATTAGAAGCCGACACTGTGTTGGCAACACTATACGTCGCCAAAAAGTACATTGTACCGCATTTGGCGCGCGTCTGCGTCAATTATCTAGAGACAAGTCTGACGGCGAAAAACGCCTGCCTCCTATTGAGTCAATCGCGTCTATTCGAAGAACCTGAACTGATGCAACGCTGTTGGGAAGTGATCGATGCACAGGTGAGTGGTTTGACGCACTCAATATCGTGCCTCGAACTAACAACATCCAATACAGATACTAATACTGTTGTTAGGCAAGAGATAGGAAATAGAGGAAGACCAGATGGTAATCAACGATTACCTTCGTCTTAATCACTTGTACAAACTCTTCCTTTTTAAAAATTAATATTCAATTACTTTCTATGATTAAAATTAATAATGCGAAAATAGTTGTTTCATCCAATTAATCGTAATATAATTGTAATTTAAAGAGGAATTGGACTACCTTTGGATTTTTGGTTTGCAAACAATTATATGAGTTTATTCTTTTCTTTAAAATCTTCCTGTATAGAGCATCTCTTCGGCGACATGTCATTTCTTTTCCAACAAAATTTGATAATTCTTTACTCTTTAGCAAAGACAGATTACTGAACTAATTTACATACAACAGTTTATGATGGATATCCAGGAATTTTTGACTTCACTAATGTGGTAATTCGGGATTGCATGTTTTTATTGATATCCTCGCTTTAAAATGAAAATTATTTGCTCGTGTGCGGAGGCAATTTCAGAGTAGGAAAGAGCCTTGTGATAAAATTTGCAATAACATGTAGCGTCTATGCTAATTATTTGTTAGAAGGAAGACTAACATCAAAAAGCAGTTTTTAAACAAAGAAAAACGATTTTCATGAAATTAATGATACTTGTAAGCTAAATACAACTTACAATGACCATACAATGACCATCATTGTCTTCTTATTTTAACTGTATGTGTGGCCAATAAAAATATTTATGCTCGGTCAAATGATTTTTAAATATATCTTGAGCCTAGAATGCACAAAAAATAAGTTTACGATGAAGTTAGTGGCAATTCGCTTTTAGGAATGAACGGCAAACATTATTTCTGTTGCTGATTTAGTTTTACAATCAGGAGAATAAAATGGATTCCAATTCAGGGGTTTTAAAATGTCGTCAGGACGTTTGTTTCAAACACAGTTAACATTTCAATAGTTCGAATAATTATTATATTATATTTTCAATGATTGTTTTACCTCAATAATAACTAGTTTTACCGAAACAACTATATTCATGATACTTTCATTTATTTTGTTTTTCATAAATGTGAGAAATTCAATGCGTAATTTCATTGAAAATGTATATGCAGCGTCAATTCGAGTGCGCTATTAATATCTCTATTTGAAATAAATATAAAAATTTGCCATATCATTAAAAAATATTTGTTAAATTAACTTTAGTTAATATTTTAAACTGGATATATGAGTGCGGCTAGAAATAATCAACGAACTCAAACGCATAAAAAACGCGCTTAAAAAGACATACAGGTGTGTAAGGTTCCAATACTCAGATCCCATATTTAGGCAAAACATCACAATTAACATTGCTTGGAAATTCGATTTGCTTGTTCTCGCTTTCATTTTCTGTGTGAGTTGGGGCTTTTAGAGTGCATGGACTATTGCTTTGTTATAAACGTAAAATGCAATGATTCATTACACAATACCGTTCCTAAAATGTTGGGATTGGATTTACTGTTTTTGAGATATCAGATCAAATATGAGCGTACTTTTGATCTTGCAAAATTTGCCGATAAATTTCTTTGTAAATATTTATTAACTTACTAGCAGTTGTAATACTTAGACGTCGATTATTTTAATGATCTTATTAACAATCGTTGTTGTTCGAGGATGCTCAAGGCAGGAATTGTCTGTGACGCCTTTTTGCAATCTTTGCATCGTTTTGCCCACTCGGAAACCTGAGACGGTAATATGCAATCATTACACATTTCATGCAGCAAATTTCATAATTCTATACAAGACTTTCCAAGTTTGACGAAAAATTTCATGTTAACATGTTGCTAACCTTGATACTAAGCATTCTTCCGATACAGAGCAAATACATAATCCATGATCATCAAAATGACATTTAAGCTCACCATACCAGCAGTTACCAAGTGTGCGGCAGTAATTTTTCTCTACGAGGAGAACAACATTAGTTCGATTATTATCTAGCCATACCTCGCATTTCCTTTTGGACATTTAAAAAAAATCTAGTCATGTACATTAATGTAATCAAGGACAAGGTAATAAATGTATTAACAAAGCTCAAATATGTAAAATGTGATTTCTTTATAGCTTTAAATGTGATTCAATTTTTTTTTAAATTTTATTAGACCAATAATAAATGTAGAAAGTAATGCCATATTCATATTTAATAATATTTTATAATCAAGTACGAAATCTCAATTTTAGATTTAATACTAAGCTGGTATATTGATGAAATTTCATTTTAAAGGAATATTTTCTATGCAATAATTGCTCAATTTTGATAGTTTGTAACATATGTTTTTAAGCATATAAAATGAAAGGTTTCAGAACTTTCAAAATATTTGCAAATACCGTTGGGTAATGATATACATTAAATATGAAATAAAGTATAATAATATTAAACGTTTTAATATTAAATGTGCAACAGACCAATAATTGGGAAGAACGTTGGTAAAGAAATTTTACGTCACGCGTTTGCTAAGCAAATTAATTAATAGAATCGGGTGACCAAATCTTTTCTTCGCAAAATGAGGGTATCTTAATAATTTAATTAACTCATTAGAAATAGATGATGAATAAATAGTGATATTTTTTATTCTGAAGAATAACATATTATTTGAAGTAATAGGTACGGAATACCAATAAGGAGCAATTTATAATTACAACAAATGTCTTAAAAAGGCGGCTAGTTCAAGATGTATGGAATCATTTCACCCATTATTATAATGGATCATCAGCACCTTCTTTATTAGGAGCATCACTGTCACATGTTTTGAACAAAAGGGTAGTTATTTTACACGTTTGCGGCTCCTAATTAGAGGGTAGTCTAACTACGGAGCACTGCTATATGGACGTGGAGTTAGTTAAAACGCACATTAGTAAATCTAAACAGATAATCTCTTTATTAACAAAAAACTAATAAACTCGAAAAAAAGCGTGATAATTTCACTAAAACATCTGAATGATGCATAACGTACTTTTAATTTCGTACACCTGATTAAATCATTAAACATATTCATATTACACTTAACATTGTGAGTCCATGCCTTTTGGCTTATGTTCATTGCTATCATGTTTTGATAATGAAAAGCAAGTAAATTTTATTAACAAAACACGTATTGCATTAGTTTATAATTCTTTGATAAATTCTATTAGCGTTATGTTGTATATGTAAATGGCTTTGCGTCATATCTATTCGAATAGCTATACGCACGTTTAATTAAAAATATACAAAACAATTTGAATGAATATGCATATTTGTTTCATCATAATTTCTAAGTGTAATTTTGATATATTAAATTTTCCTTAGATAATATCTTTAAACTTGAGATAATTATGGTTTTCCTTACAATCTGTACACCCTTGGTAAAAATTTGAATTTTAATTTTAAGATTATTTTACTTTACATAATCTTTCTGTTACTTATCACTTGAGCCCTTTAGGCTGAAAGGGACAACAATGGGACAACAAGTGATAAGTATCTGGGACTATAATAGCCTTAACTAAGATCGTCCAAATATGTCACTATTTTAAGGTAATTACAAATTTCCTACAGGCGTTCAGCGAAAGTATGAGGACCGGCTCTCCTCTTTAAGCCACTAGCCGCCTGTTTGTAGAAATGAAAATTTATGGAATGCAAACAACATTACACTTGTTTTAGATGATATTGGAAATTGATGTTTTTAATTATTATAAATTGTTGTTATCGGCATTACAGCATCGTAAATGAAAATTAGTGATATATAGAGAGTATCGTGGACAGGGATATTAATGACTTGATTAAGTCTGTCTTCGTTGTACTTAATAACTCGATTGTCGACTTGGTTCAATGATTACTTCTTCCACCTACTTCTCATTTATGGTGCTCTAATACCGATAACAACCATTTATAATAATTAAAAATATCAATGTCCAATATCATCTAAAACAAGTGTAATGCTAGTTGCATTCATATATTAATAACTCATAAGACGAATTTTCATCTTTGCAAACAGATGGCTAGTGGGTTAGTGAGCAGAGTCGTAAAATATGCGACAGTGAATGCTCCTAAAAAAGAAGGTGCTGGTGATCCCTTATAATAATGGGTGAAATGGGTTCATTCATCTTGAATTAGCCGCTTTTTAAAGACATTTGTTGTAATTATAATATGTTATTCTTCAGAATAAAAAGTATCACTATTTAATCATCATCTATTCCTAATGGGTTGAATTTTTTTATTTTATAAACTTCATGTTAGTCTCCAAATACCTTTTTTCAGAAAATTAATTATTTTTAAACAATTTTTATTTTTCTTTCCTGGCACAAAGAAAAGATTTGTTTAATTATGTAAAGATTTAGAAACCAAATTAATAGTATTTTGAAAGGAAAACAAGTACACAGAAAAATCAACATGTGAGCTATCCAATAAGCATAAACAAACAATAAAGATTATTTGATAATAATATAATTATGACAACCTTTTGTGAAATTCTAATGATCAGATTTAAGTGCTCAAACTGAATTAACCGGATCTAAACTGCTGATTTTAGCTGGATGGAACTTTTACCTTCCTTGATTTAAAAAAAATTCAAGTGTAAATGTCACGAGTTCCCTCAGGAGTGGTGATTGTTCTTTTTCAATGTCTCTTATCTTAATTTGAATATTTTGTTCACGAAAACATAAATGAAATTACATTCTAATATAAACGATTTCCATGAAGAAAGTTTTACTACGTAGTAATATTTTAGTCATATTTTCTAAAAACTTTTGTTTTTTATGTGAATTTTTAGCAATAATTATATATACAAGAATTAGATTCAATGCATGTATATGTATAATGGTAAAAATAAATTTAAAATGTTTACCATTATGCATTTTTTATGTTCATTGTATTTTATAAATCCACATATTCACAGCATGATAGTTATGTATTAAATGTGTAGTTAGAATTTACAAAAATTGTAAAGTATTGTTTATTATGTTGTCAATATATGGATTATAAAAATATAATGAGCATTATCATTTCTACTTACCTTCCATTTTTTACAAACTCTGTTAAATACTAGTTATTATTGGATTTGGATTGGATTAAGAAACTTTATGTTTGAAGGTAATAAAGAAAACTGCATAGCGTCAGCAATATAAATTGGAAAGCAATGAGACACTTCCTTAATTCCCAACTTAATAAACTTGTCAACCGAAGACAACATGGTCATTTAACAAACAAATATATGGCATAACAGCTAAGTCGAAAGCAAATGTCAACTAATAAGATTGAGATAGTTTAACATGTCAAGTAACAAGATTGAATTAGTCAAGTAGCGAGAGGAAGGAAACTTTGAGTTACACTATTAAAAATGTGGAAGAAAAGAGGCGAGATCTAAAAATAAACTTGGAAATTAACACACATTCGCGAGAACTGAAGAATGTAGAGTACGGAGTTATTATATCTAAAGCCATATGAATGGATATTTAAGTTTGTACAACAGTACAAATAACGAGTAATATACGAGAGGAAGTTTCTGCGGAAAAGATTGTTCAAGGGTGAGAAGCAAACCTTACAAATTATGATTGAGACACACGACATTTTGAAAGTTGCAATTTTTTACCCTACTTGAAAACCACAATAGTGGGAGGTCAACAGACACTGCTAAAGCTAAAGTCATGAATCTGATGACATATATACTGTGTGTCTCAATTTACGTGGCACCACCACAGTATCATTTTTTATACATTATCGCTTGAAAAATAATTCTTTTTTCTGATTATATTATTAGGGTATGTTAGTTTCCCTTCACAGTAAACGCTAGCTATTTCAATTTATAATAAACTGCAAAATTGAAGATTAGAATAGAATAAATCTTTATTGTGATAATACCGAAGTAAATTGTAAAATGTACATAGGTTTTCACTCGTGACAAGAAAAAAAAAATTAAAATAATTAATAAATAAGATAAACGCTATTCTTATTAATAAATAAGATATAGTAGGTACTACAATACACATAATAAAAGTTGTTCAAAATCGTTCAAATAAGCTACACTCGAAATATCATTAAATACAAGAAAAATTCAAATTAATCGCAAAAAAGTCCAGAAAATTCGAATAATAATCCCATGACTTTATATTAATACAGCAAAACAATATATGTATTGCATAGCTAACCATATAAAAGAAAGAAAAATAAAATCATGGCATACTCGGAAAAATATATCAAACTATATCAGTGAATAATGCACATGATGTGAAAAAGTTTTTACAGAATACCATACATTCACACGATGATGCGATCTCGATGTACTGGACAACTTTTTTTTTATGACAAAACGAAATGTATGCACTAATTTTTTTTGTGAATATACTAGGTCACAAAGCCATTAAGACATTGAACACAATCAGAGGAACAAAAAAATATTTAAAAATATGAAAATTAAAACAAAAAACAATTGTTAAATAAATTCATTGGTATTTCTGCATTATCCCAAAACCAACGACAAAATAAAATATATCAAAAAATAAGTACTTCTATTATTCATAATAACTATACAATTATTAAACATTATATTAAATGTTTGTTAAGTCATGGCGATGGCGACATGGCAAAATATGGCGAAGAATAAACATAGGTGTCCTGATTGCTCTCAAAATATTACAAGAACACAAGTAAATATAAGAAGTATAAGGAATAAATTCGAAGAAATTATTAACATTGCAACACTAAGAAAACCACACATAACTGTGTTAACGGAAACATGGTTAAATGACACATAAACAAATTACTTTAGCATACCGGAATATAATGTAAAATATAATTGCAGGGATGATAAAGGAGGAGGAACGTACATAACTGAGCCAATAAAATGCAATATAATTGAATCACAGAGAGATGAATACAACACGATATCAATACAATTACATAACAAAAGAAAATTTTAAATAATAGCACTATATAGACCACCATCAAACAAAATAGAAGAATTCGAAAAACATCTAGAAAGATTGTTGATGAACAAAAATGCACTGGTTTTAGGAGACATGAATATAGATTTATTAAAAACCAATAAAACTACATTTGACTATATAAACCTATTAGAAATATATGGCTTTAAGCCTTTAAATAAAATGGATGCTCACAGTAGACAATAACAGCCTATGCACAACAATAGACTACTGCTACTCTAATATAAAATTGAGGGACAAGTTGTTGGATTTACTGATCATAGATTATTGAACTTAATAAAAAATGCAAAAGATGAACGATTTCTACAGGGAAACAAAATTACGTTAATAAACAAAATGAAGTGTTATAATTTAATCAAACAAACATTAGAAAACTTTTCAGTATACGACTTGAAAGATCTGACAGAAATTTTACAAGAAGCTAAAAGGAAAAGCGAATACAGCATCAAATTAAAATTGATAGCAGACAATTGGACGAAAGAAGCAAAAGCAAGATGATGAAGAAGCAAAAATTAAATTCAAAAAAGTTACCTTGCTAAGTAGAAAAGAAAAATCTAGATATTATCATGGCAAATTAAAACATAAGAATAATCAACGGAAAACTTGGAGCACAATAAACGAGATATTAAGTAGATTCAAAACTAAACCTCAAAAAATAATAATAATAATAAATGGGAAAACCTTAACGCAGAAAGAAATTAGTGAAAAATTTAATGTTGGACAAAAATACCCCCTAATACAAGAAACATCAAAGAAAATAGAACACGGAGGTAAAGAGAACGACAAAACAATCTATCTGAAACCAGCAACAATACAAGAAATACAAAATATCATTAATGAAATAGAAGAAAACAGTGCGTCGGTATACAAGAGAACAATGAAAGATGTTAAACTTCTGAAAAATTTAGTTATTCCATTTATCACTGAAAATGTGCCAAGCATAAAAGAAATTGAAGAAGAATTAAAAATCACTGAAGTTGTTCCAATATGTTAAGAGGGAAATCCAACAGAAGTCAAAAATTATCGACCCATCTCATTACTATTCAATTTTTGAAAAAATTATGAAATGTAGATTAGATCATTTCATAAAAACAACAGTAGGATATGATAATAAACAGTATGGAGCATAGTGGCACTCAATCTGCTATCTTAGAATATAGCGAAGAAGTAATTAAGGCAATGGATAAAGGTAACTACTGTATTTCGGTTTTTGTAGATTTCTCTTAAAGCATTCGACACTGTTAACAGAACTAAACTAATGTGGAAATTGCAAAAATGGGCATTAGAGGAACAGGATATCATTATTTAAACTCGTATCTCACAAACAGAAAGCAATATATCAAAGTTAACGGAATCAAAAGTGAATTGAAAGAGACTAAAATCGGAGTGCCAGAAAGAGTAGACCAATTTTATTTCTACTGTATATACAAGATTTAAAAGGCCTTAATGCTAGATACAAGTTATTTCACATATGCAGGTGATACAGTATTACAACAAATTACAGGATATACGAAGCAAATTACAACAAAATTTGGACACATCCAATACATGGTCAGAAAATAATAATTTGAAAATAAACAAGAATAAAATTAAATACATGATACATGCGAATAAAAACAAGAACAATCAGCCGATAAACCTCCAAATAGATAAAATGCATCTACAAGAAGTAGAAGAATACAAATACTTGGGAATTTTGACAAACAAGCTTAATTGGAAGAAACAAAAATCGAACACGTTGAAATGAAAATAATTCCACTGACGGCAGTATTGCGCAGATGTGGAAGTATATTAACAAAAATCACGAGAAAAATGATTTATCATGCACAACTATTTTTACCATGTACTAATTTGACATATCAAATTAGTACATGGGGAATACATGAGAAACAGGTTAAACACGATACAAAGAACACAAAACATAATAATAAAATCAATGCACAACATTGAAACAAGATATCAGGTTTAGCAAAATTAAGGGCATTGCGTAACACCGAACAATCACTACTAATATACAAACTGGCAAGAAATGAACAAAACGTGGAATAGAAATGAAACACAATAAGGAGAAACATACAGACTGATAAGATATACACAAAAAAGTGGAATACAAATGAAACAAAATAAGGAGAAACATTCACACAATACTAGAACAGCAGATACAGGAAATAATAGCACAATATGACAGAGTACAAACAAATATAATCAAATAGATGAAGATATCAAAAGAACTGCATACATCGATTTAGAAGAATAATAAAGATATTTTGGTTGGACAGACCAAAATTGGAAATTAAATAAAAGAATGGGACCATTATACCAGTTACAAAGCTGTTTTTGGTTCCTAAACTGGCTGGATTCTTATACTAAGTTTTTAGGGCATATAACTTAACATACTTCTTTTATTGAATCTATTACGTTCATCAAATTTATTGTAAATTACCACTTGTAAACATATTTTGTAACTTAGTTTAGAATAAACTTATGTGGGTCATATAATTGTTTTAATTTGATATAAAATGATCAACAGACCACGGACTTCATAAATTCATTGGAAATTAAGTAATTAATGGGAGAAGAAGAAAGAAGTTTACACTGTGATCAAGCTTGTATCTTGTTAAAAATGTGTTGATCCAATTTTATAGCAAAGAAATCTCGCGTAAGGAAATAGTTTGATTAGGATAAAATGCAACTAATTAGACTGTTGAAGAAGTTGTCTATAAATTCGTTTAATATAGAAATGATCTTGTTTAAAATATCTATCTTCCGGTTTTAGGCCGAGATGGCGCTGAAATCAGAAGGCTTTGTTGATATTGATATGTCAACACTAGAATCAGTACTTGCACGCGAGACATTGAACTGTAAAGAAACGAATTTATTAGAAGCGGCCCTCAATTGGGCCGCAGCTGAGTGTCAACGCCGGGATATCGAACCAAATCCCATAAATAAACGGCAAGTTCTTGGATCCGCATTATACTTGGTAAGTATTTTGAATGAATCACATGAGCTATAAGATCAGTTTATTGCAGTGATTTCGTCTTATTTGTAATTCATCTCAAGATTTCTCAGGACATCTAAAACATTGAATTGTTCTTAAAGTGTCTCACTTTGTTGCCTCATAGCTTTTTTGACATGCAAACTAACTCCTCGTGTAGCGTGAAGCCTTGAATGATGTAATAGGTCCCATAATCCATCGTAAGCTGGCTGTACTTGAAGGCAAAAACGCAACTTTCAGATGTAGGTTGAAATCATTTAAACACTTAATTTAAATGCGCATCCCTGTTCAACCTATTTTGTTATTTTAAAGAAGATATTTTAACGAACTGGTAATTTCTACCGTAAAACTGCATAGGTCTGTCCCAAAGTAGTTGCTTTTAATAATTTTTGTATTTTTACATTTTTAGATAAGATTGCCGACCATGACGTTAGAAGAATTTGCAAACAGTGCAGCTCAAATGGGTATACTCACACAAAAGGAAACGATAGATATATTTCTACATTTTACAGCGAATAATAAACCAACACTAGATTATCCTACAAAATCAAGAGCAGGATTAAAGTCACAGGTATATAAGCTTATTCAAAAATTTCATTTAAGTACATTTATTTGGAATACAAATTACTCAACCATAATAACATAAAGCGAATCTATTAGTTACAAATGTTGCCAACCCAAGAAAATTTTGTGTTTGATAACTAAAGAAAATATTTTGGTTTTTGATTTTTTTTTTAGGTTTGTCATCGATTCCAGTCATGCGCTTATCGATCGAATCAGTGGCGTTATCGTGGTCGTTGCGATAGCATTCAATTCTCGGTGGATCGGCGCATTTTCGTTGTTGGTTTCGGCCTTTACGGATCATCAAACGGTGCAGCCGATTATAATGTGAAAATCGAATTGAAACGTTTGGGTCGCGTATTGGCGGAGAATAATACAAAATTCTTTTCGGATGGATCGAGTAATACGTTCCATGTGTACTTTGATAATCCAATACAAATTGAGCCTGAAACATTCTACACTGCTTCGGCAGTTTTGGATGGCGGCGAATTAAGTTATTTCGGACAGGAGGGAATGAGTGAAGTGACTGTTGGTCCAGTAACATTCCAGTTTCAATGTTCAAGTGAAAGTACAAATGGGACTGGAGTACAAGGCGGACAAATTCCTGAACTTATATTTTATGGCCCTTCACCACAGATTGATGAGCATTAATATTTCATTGGATAGTTCTGTTCATTAAATGATTCAAATTTAAGTATATGTGAAAATGGCTGAAGACAGTTTTCTTTTATAAAATGAAAGAAAATACTATAGATTAAATCTAGACGTTCGTTTAACATAAGTTATATATATTTTTCGTATTAAAATAAGATGACATCGTCAGAGTAAAGATTTTTTTATTAAAAATATTCGTTACATGATCAAAAACTGAAGTCCAATGGATAGTAAAAGGTCCTGTTTAGTCGTAATATATTTCCGATATTATAGCGTCCAACGCCTTCCAATTCCTCTTAATTGCCTCCAATAAATTGAATTGAAATGGTCGAGAATGAAATTTGTGCCACCTGCTACATATTCCTTCCTCTATTTGAGGGTACATATTAACTATGTGCTTCGGAATTCTTTCTCATCCAATTCTCTAAACATGCTTGTACCAAGTGTAGCTATACTCACTGGATACGTTCTAATTGCTGTTTCGGCGTCGATTATTTCTCGGATAGGTCTATACCTGCTGATGTCCAAAAATTTAGTTTGATTATATGTTACGGCTTTGATGTACAGTTTTTCTACCAAATTGATGGCCAGTTTTAGTTTTACTCTTTGCTAAGTAATCAATAAAAATAATGCCTTTCGTATCCCAAAAAACAGTCGCCATCACCTTACCGGCCTATCACGTTCTCTTTGCCTTCTTCGGTGGACCTTCGCCGCTTCTTCTCCACTGCTTTAACTGTTCCTTCGTCTCCGGTGTGTAGTAGTGGACCTACGTGTAGTAGTGGACCTTCATCAATAGTGACGTATCGACGAAAAAAATCCTTCGGATCACGTTTTATCTTCGCCAAAAGCTTCTCCGAATCCGTCACACGTGTGCGTTTTTGGTCGATAGTGAGTAAACACGGCATCCATCACGCGGATAGATGAAAAGCTATCCGCGTGATGGATGCCGTAACTTTGTTTTACATAAAACTTTGTTTGACAAAAATGATGCTTTGTGCTTTTAAACATTATGAATCATTATTATCTGGTGCATATTGTCACATCTGTCATTAAGGGATTAGTTAGCCTAATAGAAAGATGTGAAGTTGCCTAGACTTTATGTCACTTCCTCTGCATTATTTAGTATAGTTTGTGAGACGTATAAGAGCGCACAGTGAGGTGAAATAAGAGAACAGGGTTGTATCTGTCGCCTAAATTAGGATAAAACGTAGGCATCGCTATTTTCTATAAACATATGTTGATATGAAAAATATGTAAGAAAATCGCGACAATTGTTTTTCATAATTTCTCTGAACTATCACATAATATTTATAGTTTGTCAATGATCCGAAACGGGTATTACAGAAATTTGTATTTAATAATGTATAATAAATAAAGTGGCAAGAACGGAGATGAATGTGTCAGGGAGAAATGACGTGCATGAAAAGGATTGAGGATATGGGACTGGGAGAGTCAATAAAGGTATAAACTCAGAAAGATGATAGAAGAGATTCGGGGAATCACACTAGAGTGACGGTTATAATTCGTCTACAAAAACTATTTGCAATGGTAATAAACAGGAAAGAAAACTGGTGGAAATAATAAGACAACAAATATGGCGAACATAAGACTAGATTAGTAAAGGGCACAAAATAGTAACGATAAATATATAATACACCAAGAGACGAGAAGACGAAGAAGTTATACATGTTGTACGTTGATCCAAGTCTACGTTTGACGATTGGTGAGAAACTTTCTGGGACAGAATGGAAGAAATGTGGATGTCTGAGAGATTGAGGAGAGCGATATTTAGAATATATGAGCGGCCAGTGCAAGGGACATAAGTGAAAAAGACTGTGCTTGGGTGCATGCTCAATGAGGCGAGTTTATTTAAAATACGACACTAAATATGCTTACTGGGAGGAGGTGCTTAGAAAAGAGCAGGATGGTTATGTTAGGCAAAAAAGTAAGTTCATTAAGCCAAAGTATGTAATGCAATGATGGGTAGGAAAATACCTCATTATTGGAATTTAAGGAATTTAGGGTCAGCAGAAGTAAGCACGAGTAAACGCAGGGTATTTGCAAGATTCAGGTGTGATAGTGGAGAGAAAGGGAACACGTAATGTCTGAAGGAGAGCGAAAAAAACCATGCTATTTGGATTCGCAGTACGAATAGATCAAAATAATGAATGAGTTTAAGAAAAGACTGGGATAATAGACCGAATAGTAGAAGAGGTAAGGAAGGAAAATAAGAGAGGGAAAAGAGACTCAAATGTTAATTTCCTTCCCTCGACAGTCTACAGATTTATAATAATTTGTGTTTTTTTTCGATCTTACAATGTTGTATTTTAAACGTTTTTTATTATTTATTTGTTATTATCGATAAAATTAACAAAATTCGGCATATTGACACGAAAATCTGCAATAATATTAATACCAAGACTTTTCTAGAAATAATGTAGTAAGGTTTACCTTATATTAGAATACAATAGACTAAATAAAATTCACAATTTTTAGATGCATGAATTATTGAAAGTACATTAGATTGTTGCCCTATATAAAACTCATTAATATAATTTAAATTTAGAAACGTTAAATTTGTAGTACTTGAAATGTATTTAACTGAAATAACAATAGAAATTATAGAATAGATTTTAGTAGAATGTCATAATATATAAGATTATTTAGCGAGTTAAATCAATTGTATCATTACTGTGTTTTGTTGAGATTGTAATAGTTTATGTGTTTGAATCAATACAGAGAATACATGCTGATAATGTGTTTCTGTTTAACACTAAAAATATTTGAACTGTGCTTGATTTAATCAACAATGATAAGTCAACATATTCAACTAACGCTTTTATCATTGGTTAGTGTTTTTAATACCTTAATCTACATAGAGAAATTTCGAATCAAACTCTAGAAAAAATCTACTGGATTTATTGTTAAAGTCATAGATTGGAAGACATGGACTTTACACATTAAAGACATAGTGAGAGGAGAAGCAATATTTGCGAACAAGTTGATCATCTTGGTTACGAATGAAACATGCATACAGTTGCACGACTATTGTAATTTCAAAAATGGAGACTAAATTGCCGAACGGTATTTGAATTTCAGTTCATTTATCTGATTTTTTCATAAAATAGTATGAAAATATTACCCAACATGGGTTACTTCTAGATCTTGTAGTAAACGTATTTTTTTCCACAAGGCTTGTTTGTTAATCTAAGGCTACTATTACTGGTGGTAGTATGTTTTATGGATACTAGTGGTAGAATGTGGTTTTAAAACCAATAGAATATTAAAGGTCAAGAAGTGACTACTTCATTTGAGATGGTAAGTGAGATTAATACTAGATCATAATCTATTTTATTAACGATCTAACATATTCTCGTGCCGAAGTATTTAAGGTGATGAGGAGAAAATACAAAATTCAATCAAATTTAAAACTAGGAGACTGGACAAAACTAGGAGGCAGCAAGAAGAATTTAAATCAGCACTCTGTTTTATCTAGACTTATCAGATAGAGAAAAAAAGGATAACACTCATGATTTCACTATAAAATATATAAACGGCAAACCTAAAGTTGTTCAAAGAGCCAGTGTAATTGAATCACCATTATAATTATATCAGAACGTAGGAGGGATAATTTACTTTTGATATAATTACTTTATCTGAAAAGTGGTTAAGTGAGGATATTTTGAATAATAGTAAAGTAAAGTAGTTTATTAATGTTAATAACACACATTCGTCAAAATAATAAAAGTAAGTAAAATGATTAATAAATAAATAATATCAGTAAATAGTATCATAAACATAGCAGCATATATAAATCATTAAGCATTAGAAGATTTAGTATGAATTCAACATGCCGTAAATACACATCATACATACAAGAGGCTGCAAGTTAAGTTCAAAATATGACGCCATCTGCTAAAGAAAGCAGCTAGGACGGACTACACTATAGTGTTGTTTGGTGTTCTCTAAAGGTACCGCAATGTCAAAGTGCTCTATGTTATCCCTTAGAAGTTATATTGCATTAATTCATCTATGCTATAAAAAGCTTGGGAGATTAATATCTTCTTTATTTCTCTTGAATTTTCTCGATTACAAAGATGCGGTGCGAAGTTGTTAAAAAAATTATAGCACAGAAACAAGCTACCGTTCTGGGATTTACCAAGCCTAGGAAAATCTATACGTATGTCTCCTTTGTAATGTGTGTCATGCATGTGAATATCAGATCTAGTTTGACATACTTGAACGTATGGCTTAGCGTGTAAGACATTCATAAATATATAGACACGGAAAGGTTAATATACCCAATGCCGTAAATGATGCCCTACAATATTCACGATACTTTAGATTGATTATAATTATCACTGCCTCCTTTGTAGAGCAAAAATTGCAACTTTGGACGCACAGTAACCCCATGCCAGTATACCACAGGAAATGAGACTTTGTATTAGTCCAAAGTTCGCATTTCTCAGAGTATCCTGAGATTCGGAACTAGCTCAATTTCTCAGAGTATCCTGAGATTTGGAACTAGCTCAATTTCTCAGAGTATCCTGAGATTCGGAACTAGCTCAATTTCTTTGCCGCATACTAATATATCATGCGAAACACAGTCAAACGCTTTGGGCAAGTCAATAAAAGTGGCACATGCATATTCCCCCCTGTTCGAAGGCTTGCAAACATTGTTCAGTTAAATCGATTAAAGCAGTAGTTGTATTTTTATTTTTCCTAAATCCAGACTGACCGTGGACAAATAAATTGTTATCTTCAAAGTAACGATATATTCTATTGTACATTGCACCTTCAAATACTTTGGAGAAGACCGGTAAAATAGAAATAGGTCTATAATTAGTAATGCCTGAACTGTCACCTTTTTTAAAAACAGGAATAACCTTGAGTGCATCTGGAAATATATTTTGAGTAAAGCATGAATTAAATATTTTTATTAGAGGGCTAACAAGATGATTAATTTGTTCTTTCAGTAATTTAACGGAGAGACCTTAAGAATCCTTAGAACTGAATTGTTATTTGTCCTTAGAATTGTTATTTTTAAGATTTCGGACTATATCTCGAATTTCATTATTTGAGACATGTGGTAAAGAAAATGATAATGACGAGTTGCAGTGATTATATAAGAAATCATTACAGTTCAAGATAGGATCGATACCACTGCCAGTTATATTTTGAACAGTTTTTTCAGCTATTTTGGAAAAATATAAGTTAAATTCGTTAGGTGTTATGTTACTGGTGTGTATTTTATTACTCTTGCTTTTCCTGTGGTTTTTGATGCGCCACATCGTTTTTACTGAGTTGTTAGAATTTGCTATGAATAACTCATATGCTTCTATTTTAGTGTCTTTTATAGCTTCTCTGCCTTGCTTACGCAAAACATTCCCCTGTTTCACTAGTTCCTCAGTGCGGAAAATTTTGTACTGTTTATGCACTTTTTTTACATTGAGCCGCATTTGCTTCAAATTGCTGGTGAATCATTCAATGCAGTCATCGATTTGAGCGATAGACACTTTTGCAGGGTAAGATTCATGATAGGCTTTTATAAATGTTGATTGTAAAACCTGAGTTGATTTACCTGAATTGTGATAATCTGCCCTATATTATCAGAGAGATTAGCATCAACAAATGAAACTTCATACCAAAATCCATCCATCACAATGCATATTCGTTAAATTTTTATGTGAATTCGGAGGTTTTATGGCCTGCCGTTTTCCCCAGGTAGGAACTGACAGTCAAGAGCTATCCATTATCGATCTATGTGCCCAAAATTCGTAGACATCCTCTAAATTTCCACCGAGGTGCAATAATATACTACTCTCGCTAGTGATCAAAAAGAAGGTTTACAAACAATTTATGCAAACTAGGAATACTACCCATTATGCCAGATTCTCATACGTAGACGACAATTATTATTATTCAGCTAGGCAGCTAAAACCTGACAACATAAAAGTCACTTAAAATCACTACATCGGGTAAAAGAGACTAATCTGTTTTTAAAAACATTTTTGGACGGCGCACACACTACATCAACTGGTAATAAGTACCAGTCAGTAACTAATCTGGTAGTGATAAAGTACCTGCGGGTGAGGGTATTATATCTTTCACTAAGGAGTTTACACGGATGTCCACGCAGGTGTAAGTTGGGAGTACGTTTGAATAATTTCAATAGTTCGCACTTGTAGCGCCCATTTAATATTTTGTAAGTCTCAATTAGATCGCCCTGTTATCTACGTTCGCGCAGGACTTATGTTCAGTGATTTTAGTAGTAAACATTAGTGATTAAAAGTAAACATTTTTTTCAAACGCTGGTAGTACTATAGTTTATTATGTGATTTCCTTATTGTGGTACGCGATAAATAAAAGGTTGAGAACCGCTACTCTAGGCTCTAATAGTGTGGGGACGCTTCGTAGCCCTTCTCTGTGTTTTTTTCTAGTAGCTCGACATCGTTGGCGAAGTAGGGATTCCAGATTGTATATGCATTTCGAGCCTAGATCTAAGTTAGGTATTGTAGATAATTGCGAATACTTTAACTGAGATATGCTGGAAATCCTTTCTAGTCGTATAAATGAACGAATTTGTGCGTTTAACTATGTTATTGATATGCTCCTTCCACTTCAAGCTGTTGTTTATGGTAACTTCCAGATCTTTCTGAATGGTGACGGGTTGCAACTGCGTACCCTCAATTGTGTAGGCTTTATACGGGTTGTTTTTGGCTACATGTAAAACCGAGCACTTTGTCAAATTTTAGGGCAGCTGTCCTGACTTCGACCATAGAAATATTGAGTTGATATCCGGTTGCAAACGATTATGATCTTGGTTAGGACATCCGTATAGCTTCGTGTCATCAGCGAATAGGCTTACCTTGCATCTAATATCATTCGGCAGATCACTTATGTAACATAGAAACAACAGAAGGTCCAGTACATGACCCTGAGGTACACCCGAGGCCACTGTGTGTTCCGTAGAGAGTCGATAACTACGATTCGTCAAAAAGCTTTCAATAAATCACCCTGGACATCTATACGTTCGAGTTTATATATCAAACGCTCTATTGGCACTTTGTCGAAATCTTTTGCAAAATCAAACTATGTGACATCAACAGGTTCACCTTTATCAATTTTCAGAGACCAATCATTTACAGCAAGAAGTAGGTTAGTCGTCGTAGACCTTCCAGACGTGAAGCCATACTGATGGTTGTCTACGATGCTGCATATTGTATTCTCAACATATGTGTTCGGAGATCCTCAGGTATAATTTTTTCCATAGTTTTCGATAAGATCAAGCTGAGGCTTATGGGCCTGTAGTTACACGCCTGCAGCCTGTTACCACTTTTGTTTATCGGAATGATTGTCGCTATTTTCCATAACTGAGGTGCTGTGCCTTTCTCCATTGATCCATGCATTATATTACACAAGGGCTGGCAAAGTTCATCAGCTCATGTTTTCCAGGACATCAGGATTTATTTCCATTAAGGCTGTGTACACTCTCTGTTTGGTAACATTGATGGTTTGTATTGTGTTCCCACCATTATTTTGTTTCGGGAAATTAGGGTAGGGTCCATATCTCTCTTCTTCAAACACTTCTATTCAATTTCCGTCTGAATTAAATGAATTCGTCGAGGAGTGGGCAGCATTATATAAATTGTGCCTTAATCTTAAAAAAATGTTACCACATAAATTTCAAGAAATCATGGCATAGAAAAATACTTCCATTTAACTATAAAATAGACGGAGTATCATAAATAAAGCTCAAAGTGTTAAAAATTTGGATATCACATTTGATTCTAAACTGTTATTTAGCGAACATATAAATAATATTGTAATGCTAGCTCGTAAATTGCTAGGCTTCCTAACCAGGCACTGTTAAGTTGAATGTGTGCAATATTCACTCAAACTTATTTACTGTTCAATTATCAGAGCTAGTTTAGAATACAGTAGTCTAATTTGGTCGCTCCAATATCAGGTTTACTAGATTAAACTAGAAAGAGTACAAAACATATTTTTAAGAAGAGTATTAAACATTTTTCGAAGAAGAAGAAGAAGAAGCAATAACGATCTTTTGTTCCTTGTGCTTTGAATTATATTTTAGTGCTTCTCAGCCATTCTAAAATAATAAAAAGTCTACAATT
>WYDF02307296.1:0-15209 GCA_009867245.2 Adranes taylori | reverse complement strand
TATCTATCTATCTATCTATCTATCTATCTATCTATCTATCTATCTATCTATCTATCTATCTATCTATCTATCTATCTGTGCAAGTAAGTAATTAGTTGAAATTTAATTAAATGGAGTATTTGGAACACTTTTGACTTTCAATTATATTTGTTTTGCTTTTAATACACAAAAGTACTTAGCACATCTTTGCACTTAATACCTTATCAATAGATTACTCAGAAATAGTAAGCATTACATATATACAAATAAATGGGTTAGCTATACTTTTTAAAGTTGTAAATTCAGCATAGTTTACAAGTAGCTCGTACAGGTATCTCAATTTCTGTTCAAATGTTTCCAGATTATTTTCGAACTAATTTCCGAGATTTAAGGACTACATCATGTTTCTTCAAAATATTAGTTACATATTTATTTCATGTCAATTCGTCACTTGCTTCCAAATTTTCTTAATGTGATTCCAAGCTTGGCATATGCCAAAGCTTAGCCTTCCTACATTTCTTACGTGATTGTACCTGGGGCTTGTCTAATATGAATTGCAATGCACTAGTTTGATTGCACTAGTTTGTAAATAATATACAATGTTTGTTTTACTATTCCCAGCTTAAAGAAATGGTGCACAGTGAACACTTTTTAAATGCTGATGTCCGACATAGATCTTAATATATACATAGCTTCAACCATTTTAAAATTCCTATACGAATTACTATTAAAATGATCGAAACAGAAATTATATTAACTTAATTTAACAACTGTTAAAAGTATTTACAAAACACCTACTAGATAATTATTAAAGAAAAAAATGTACAGATTTTATGTCACTACTCCCTTAACACGTTGGTTGCACACATAAGAAGAATATGTCATCCAGTCTGTGCGCAGATAGAAACAAATAAACAAATGTAAGGAAATCGAATTTTTATTATTGTTTAGGCTTACAAGAAATGAAGTCATACATTTAGCAAATTTTTGGTTCGAAAAATATTGAGATGAGGGGTGATACTCAAAGCACCTAGGTGAAACATTATTCTCAGGAAGCCATGAGCATCTATGGCCATATAGATAAAAATGACAAATAAAAATAAAAAAATAAAATAATAATAAAAACAGAATAGAAAATGGCATACCTAATGTTTTTCAGTAAAGCAACTCAAAACAAAAATTTTGAACACTTATCGTACTTTATATAAACTAATTTCGTTGGTTTCTTTGCAACATCACGACCTAGTTTTTCTTCAAGTTTCTGGTAGTAACCTGAGCACCTATTCCTTTTTGTCCTATTTTGTGTAGTCTTATTCTGTTCCTTTACCAGTTTATGTTTTCGGTGTACGTTGTATTTCGTATTTAGTAACATTTCGAAAACTGCTTTATGGTACCATCTTATTGTCTTCCTGAGTGGTCGAAAATATCCCTGGTCTGAAAGATCTGAAATATCCACACCTTTTCTACAATTATAGTCAATAATGGCATTAGGCTTCCAAATGTCATTTTTGCGGTTTTTCTTGCCAGTATTTTTCAGAGCAATTCCATATTTTGTGGACAGAATACATACTTCTCTCTTAAACATCCATTTCCCAACAACAAATCCTGCATCACTTTCCTTAACGACAATTTCTCCCTTTTTCAGTTTGGCCATTGTAACTAGGCCATTGTAACTAGGCCATTGTAACTTCTTCCAGTAATCCTTTCCGATTTTTTCACAATGTACCAAGAAGATGGGTGTCACGATCTAATAATTTTATAGCTAATGGCACACTCGTATAATAATTGTCAGTAACTACCGTTCATTTAGCATCCAGATATTTGTCACACACTTTCATTACAACTTTTTCTCCTAAACCTTGGGAAACATGCTGGAACTTTTTACCTGAATACAATAACATTCTAAAAATATAATCTTTGCGTGTCACAAAGTTTGAACACTTTCAAACCCTGTCATATCTCTTGTTTGGGGTGTATTGTCGAAACAGTAGATGTCTGCGATGGGGAATGGAACCATCGATTCGTCCACCACTATCGCAATAATATTGGAATATATCGGCACCTATTCCTTCCCATAATATCAGGAACAAATATTTTTTTATGTAAAGTGGATTTATTTCAATAATTTTTGGGTACTTCAGTCCCATATAAAGAATAATTGCTAAAAACTTTCGCATTTGTTCTTTATTCGTAGGTTTCCATCGTTGGATCCTAGCACGCCGAGTATGAATCTTGTTGTTCTGCATTTTATTAGTTTCACGAACTAGTAATTCAAATATTTCATCCTCAAGTAAGGCACTGTATAATTGAACAGTAGTAAGGTTATATTTATTGTTGGGATAATCTTTAACTTTATCATTACAACCAGGAACTTCGGAAAAAATAATATCCCATCTAATATGCGAGCAATCGACTTCAAACCAAACGTCATTTGTTTCAGCAAGCATGAATTGTTGTTTGTCGCTTCCATTACAGTATTATACTCTTCCACTTTATTCAAATCGCCTTCACTGCTGTTCGATTCTTCACTGTCACTATCCCATTCAAAACCTGAGTCGTTAAAATACTCTATTGAACTATCGCGGTCTCCCGCCATATACTTTTTAGCCTCCTCCTCAAGTTCACTTGTCAGCGGTCTATTTTTTTCAGTACTTTGATTTTTATTTTCATAGCTATTTGTTCTCTTTCTGTTATAATTTTTCCTGGTTGACGGTGAAGTCCAATAACGCTATAATAAATGATAAAACAAAGACAAAAACTTAATGTACGTGTACCATTCACCAAACAAAATGAATGAATGACATTATCAAACGATTCAAAAGATTATTATATTACCGATAGCAGCTACTAAACGTCTATATTCAAACTTGTAATACGCCCTAACAGATGTCGCTAACGGGCTGATTTATGTAGCAATTTAAAACCTCTTGATTCTTCACAAGCCACATATTATTCTAACTATAAGTTAAAGGCCGCGGTTATTGATACATGTGTGATGCTCACGGCACCAAGGTGAATTGTGAGTGAGCATCGCCGGTGATGCTCATGGCAGCCAACGTGTTACGTAAATAAGCTACATTTTTCTATATAATTTTTTTGTAATTTAGATTGTGATTTGTGAAAGTTGTACATTAATTGATTAAAATCCTCGACAATTTCTGGTGAATTCTACAGTGTCCAGTGTGAACCCCAAACCATTCACCATTTCTTAAACGTTCATTTAATTCATGAGTATAATATTTCGAATGCGATGATGAAAAAATTATTAATCTCGTTCCAGGTTACAAACAGAGTATCTACTGAATATGTATAGATTATCAACGTTATATACAGTTCGAGAAATCATATGCGCTCGAGATACTAGCATATGTCACTCTGAATAAAATTTCAGTAAAGTTGCATTCGAATACAACAATTCAAACCCTCATCAGCAACAAGCGAGAAAAATGTAAGCGTATTGGTGGACGCCGTAGATAGCTGTGTTACGCAGAGCGGCCAATGTAGTCAGGCGTAAATATTAGCGCATATTAGAACGCCATCGACCTAACGCTGCAAGCAAAAGTGCCAAGAAACCACGCAAAACCATACGCTTTAATATTAAGCAATGCCAGGACAGGTTCCGGAAACGTTGTATGCAAAAGTGCTAAGAAAGGACGCAAAACCATACGCTTAACAATTAATCAACACCAGGATAGGTCCTGGGACAGGTCCCGGAGTCCCGGAGGTCCAGGAGACAGGTTAAAACGACAATAGAGGAAGATCCATGGGGACTCCCTAAAAATATGAACGGAATCGTAGGGGAGTTATTACCAGAAAGGAATAGCACTGATGACAATAAGCCCATTCGACTTTTATAACATGGAGAAACCTTCTAGTCTAAAAGAACAGCAAGAAGCAACCGCCAAAATACAGGACGCCAATGCATGTGGCATCAAGGGAATTCCGGGTCTCTTCATATATATTGTTTTCTTACTCAGCCCTTATTCCCTAATCCCCTTTTTCCTAACGTCCTATTCCCCTTAATCATTATTTCCTTAATCGCATCTCTCATCTTTATTGTAACTCCTTCGATTTTTTTTACTTTCTTCGTTCCCGCATCTAAACCTTGCAATCATCCTTTTTTCTGATATGCGCAATCCTGAAACTAGATACTTAGCCATTCCCTCCTCATCCATAATCCACTTATACTTACTATTGTATCTACTTTCATTGAATCTTCCTTCTCTCTCTTGCGTTTCAACATACCTTATCCTCTCAGCGAACTCAATCTCAGCTCCCCAACTTCCAATCAACTTCTCATACCATCTAGCCGTGGACCATCCAATCCTATTATTCACATTTACTCTATCCTTAATCGATTCATTCTCATTTCCATCTACTCCCAAATTCTTCATTCCCTCCCTGTAGACTTCCCTAACTAACCTTCTTTCTTCATCCCTCCATACCTTCCCCTCAAATTTCAACATCTTTTCGTTCCATTTATCCAACATTTATATTTTCCAATCTCTTGCAATACAATCTCATTCCTCGTATTCTTATCCAATCCCAACATCCTTTTCAAACATCCAATCCGAACTCTCCATCTTCTCTTTCTTCTACCGCCCATACCTCAGCTCCATACATTATTATACTATTCACACATACATCCATAACCTTTAACCTCATTCTCACTTACTCACTAAACTTTCTTTCCCATACATTCCACATTCTTTCTATAACTCCACTCGCCTTCTTCGTAACCATTTCCACGTGTTCTTTACACGACCCATTTTGGGCCAATAAGAAACCTAAATATTCATATTTCTTTCCTCTCTCAATTATTTGTCCCCCTATCTTGAATACATCCTTTCTACATTCTCTCCCTCCTTTCTTACACACCATTGTTTTTGTCATTTCCATATTCGCTTCCAATCCCATTCTATTCATATATCCCTTCACTCCCCCAATAATGTCTTTCATCTGTTCTCTGTTACTCGCAATGCATACTATATGCGCATAGGTAATATACCACACATTCACACTTCCAATTTTCAGCCCACCCACCTGCCCCTTTTCCAACACCTCAACATCTCAAACCATTCCGACACTCTATCATTAACTCTCGCCCTTATTTTCGTACCTTAATACAAACCCTTTATCATACTTATCATAGTACTCGATATCCCTACATACTCCATTCTCTCCCACAATTTCACCCGCACAATCCTATCGAATTCCGCTTTCAGGTCTACAAATAGGATATATAACTTCCTTCTCTTTGTTACCTCCCTATTCATCACATAGTTGATCCTAACAATACTGTCCACCGCCCCCTACCTCTTATATATCCATTCTGCGTATGTTATATAATTTTCTTCACACAGACTTCTTCTTCCAATATCCTATTTATGACCCGAGCAAACAGTCTATAAAACCCATCCATAATCGTCACTCCCATATAGCTCCCAACATTCATTCGATTTCTTCTCTTATACACTGGCACCACTTCTCCTTTTTCCATTCATCCGGTACACTTACCTCTCCTTTCCATATTCTATTCATTCCTCTTACTAATGCGCATAACCCATTCTCATTCAGACATTGCCGTACATCCAGTGGCGCCGAATTTCGACCTACAGTCCTCCCTTATTCATTTTCTTCATCTCCTCTCTTACCTCTTCTGTACTTATCTCAACCAAGTTCCTCTCCTCCTTCCACGTTGATCCGCCTTCATCCTCCTCTATATACTCTCTCCTTGTTTCTTCATAAACCCCCTCTTTCCTATACTATTCCTCCCAATACTTTATATTTAAATTACATCTAGGTCTCTTACTTTTACCTTCTATCACCCCGCCCCCCTCCTGCTTCTCATATATTTCCATAATTCCCTCTCTCTCCTCAATCTACAAACTTCCTCCTCCTCTTTTCTCCTCGTCCTTTCTTTCACCCTGAACTCCTTCCTTATCCACTCCTCCTTAGCACCCGTATACTCCAGAATATATTAGTGCGTATTTTTTAACCGATTCTTTGTACCCATGCCTATTCTTTATGCTTACTTATTGTATCTCTTAACGCTATCTCTCCCATTAATTTCATCATATAGTCCATAAAATTTAGTATGATCTATGTGTATTATTTCTATTTGATTGTAATCGATATGTTTTATGTTTATTATTCTATAAATGTATTTGGCTAAATATATATACTTTTCTAAAATTTATCAAATACTTTATTCGATGTAGTAACTTATTTTTAGGAATTCCCGATACAGCAGTCGGTGTAACAGTCCCCCAATGGTTAGTGAATCTAGTGATGAATGTCATAGGACAGAGAAATGGTGAGATAATTTGTACAACAGGACACATGTACAACGCAGAACAGGCTTTAGAAATGGGCCTAGTAAATGAAATTTACAATACAACAGACATTGGATTCGAGAAAGCCGAAGCTTTTATTAGCCAATTCGCTAAAGTTAATGCACTTGCAGTTAAAACTACTAGACAGTACTTTCGGCAAACATTTATCAACGACATGAAGGAAAATTTCAATAAATACACAAATGATTTTTTATATGATGTATCCTCTGAAGAAACGAGGAAATGTATTAATTTATTTTATAATAATATGAAAACTAAAAGGCAGTAATTATGCTGACTTTTTAATTATATATATATATATATATATATATATATATATATATGTATATAATATATAACCTTTATTGCCATAATTAATTAAACAATAAATAATTAATGAACAAAACAATACTCTAAATTATTTCACTATGCTCCAAATATGAAAAATAAAAATTATACTATTAATAAACACCAGAGAAGAGACACCGAAAAATATAAAGAACGCACAAAAAAAAAGAAACGGGCACAACAAAACAAAAAAAGAAGAAAACAGACAGAAAGATAAATAAAATAAAAATAAAATAAAAAAGAAATTAGTTATGTTATTACTTACAACATTAATATCATTTAATACGCGGAAAAAGCAGTAACTGGACCCTGATACAAAACCCTCCAATGCAAAAGTTGGTTTTATTATGCAAGAGTAATTTATAAGAGAAATCACATCCGGGGAGTTAATGGTTGAGGTATTTTAGACGTGAGTTTATGCTCGGGGGTGCTCGGGGCTGTGGTAATCTAGTCCAGCGATCCATTAATCTTTTCATCCCATTTCCATCTCAGCGGTAATGTAAATAAGCAAAATTGTCGTATTTGGGACTCAGAAAACCCGTACTCATAGAGACGTCGTTTCTGAGTGACTGTTTCGTGTGATTTTTGGAGTGGCGGCATTATTGGACCATTTTGCTTTGAAGATGAAGGTGGCAACAGCGTTACGGTCAACAGAGAGAAATACAGGGGTACGATAAGATATCCGATGTTTCTTGATAAAAAATTATTGAACTGGACTTGGATGAGCTCTGGTCCCAACATGATTGTGCTATGTACCACATAAACAGTGTAACAATTGATATTTTGACCGGTAGTGCAATACTCGTTTTGGTGATTTTACGTGGCCTGTGCGAAACTGCTATTTGACTGTTGACGTTTTTTTGTGGGGTGGCGTTATCGGTCTATGTTACGCTGACACTCCTGAAACGATTCAAGCGCTTACGCACAATATTGATCGAGTCTACAATCCTTAATCTAATCCCTACAACTAATCTAAATGTCAAATAAAATTCCCCCGCAGTTTTGTTTAGAAAAATAAAAAGAAGTGCTCGCGGTTGGAGCACTTAAGATTAAACGAATAATGAAAAAATTAAATCTCACTAACTGGCAACCATAATAAAATTATTATCAATAGTATATATCGAGGTAAAGCACCAAGGTCTCGTCGTAGTTGTGAAAATGTTATTGTATTAATAACTCCTAACTACTAAACGTGCATAAGAATTTCCTAATGCGTTTGAATCACGCAAACTTGGCGGCGACCACCTTTGGCGCCATTTTGTCCACGTTTTTTTTTTCTATGATCATAATGGATTTTTCTTTTAATACAGTTTTTATTTATTACGTGAACACATTGTTAGGTTCTATAATTCTCCTGCGGAAAATGTATACATACGTTTTTATAAATCAAGATTATAGATCAAATAGTTTTACTATCACTAGATTATTTTCAGCTACCTTTGTAATCAGTACTCAATAATTTCTAGTATTATAACAAATCGTAGACGGATCTGCCACTCCATTTTTTCATGCACTGAAAGTTAACTGTGTTATTAGTTACTGCATAAAGCAAGAGTTGGTCTGCTTGGCTTTGACTTTATAATATAACTCGTTCATTAAGTTGTGACAGACTTCCACTTGTGATCCTAGCAATGGTCACAAATGGCCGTTTAACGTGAGAACCGATCTTGTTGTTCCTTCGGTCTTCAGTCGGTTACTGAGGGTGCATGTAGCTGCAGTTTTCGTTCTTGGTTCCAGCTATAATAAACGCTAATGAGTGAAACAGCATTAATGATCTTACAAAACCGCCTATTGTTTTCTATAGACAATACAAAGTCATTAAGTCATATACATCAAAATTATCTAGCAATAAATTAAGAAGAGGTGCATAAAAATGTGGTGATATGATAATGAAATAATAACTATGAGGGGAGGATGTAAGAGCGGGGTATTATTCAACCGGGAGGCGGGGTGGAGAGGGGAGTATTTTAGTACAACAAGTCAGAAAATGATAACGATATGAATCACTATGACCTACAAAACACCACGTACAACAAAGTAGACCTACGTAACAGGTCAGTGTTACTTACAGATTGCCACGAGTGACTGAGACCGCCCTTGTTAAGTAAAGGAGTTACACTCTAGCAGTTTATGAAGTAGGTAAAGTACACGGAAAAACGAAGCAATTTTAATTACATGCAATAAAACAGTATTCCGATATATGAAAACGCTTATCAAACGCTTACATATCCGGCTGTCGCTTGCTGCTTACACCTTGGCTAGTCGTCCGCTTGCTGATGCTGGCTCTTCGAGTTCATGAACGGAACTAAAATATTCTATACAAATATGCGGTATTTATTGGATTGAGCCTTCACAGACTCTTTGTCCTGATATACGGTTTCTATGGAGCAACTCGCTTGCTAATTGTTCCCTGCCACGGTCTATCGCACATTTTAGTAAGTCCACAGCAGTTTCCACACCAGTAACTAGTCAAGCCGTATAATCAATAATATTAACATTCCCTACTCTTTATCATGCGGACAACACGTGCTTATTATCATTTCACAACTAATGTATACTGAGCGGCGAATAATAACTAAACCTATCTCTCCCCTACTGTTACTGTGTCTATATTTACTGCGTAATGCGTAAGCGTTTGCATACAATTTAATTATATTTACATTTTATTTCATTAACTGGCTGCTTATAAAAAACTGACGATAAAAGAATATATAATTTAATTGAATGATAAATTGGCTTTGGTAAATAATAGCTAAATTTCTATGTTGGCGAAAGCCCGGGAACTAAATTTCTAAATGTCTTTTGTAGACTAAACTGGAGCAACAGGTTATAGTCACGAGATAATTACTCTTTAAAATAACCCGATGATAACTTGAGCAATGTTGGAATGAGAGTGATTCCAGCTGGTTTACTCACTTCGAATCGCAACACGCTGCCAGCACTAGGTCCAATTTAGCAACTTCGTTAAGTACAGCAAGTTGGTGGTTTGATCTTTTATGGTCCATTCTTAAACAAACGGTATGTTCGCATCTTGCGCTTCCTTTCTTAAATCACGTTCTGAATGGTAGCACCAAAAAACCAATATATCGTGAGAAATATTTTATTACTTATTTAAAAATCTACTTATTTAAAAGTTATCTACTAAATCTACTTATTTTAAAGTTACTTATTCTTAATGCTTATTTAAAAATCAATAACTGAGCATTTTAAATTGCGCGTTAAATCTAATTGCTAAAAGCTTCTTAAAACCAATAGATTAGTTATTTGTCAAGTGACACAAACGTTTCTTTGCTGAAAGAGAGTGATTTGAAGATGAAGAATGCAAGAGTATATCAATTTCAGCGCGGACTCCAGAAATGGTAGAAAATGGACGTAATTTTGCCATAAAAGCAAACCCAGCTGTATTTCACTTAAAATAATGGAAGAGGCTTTAAATATCGATAGACAGACGATTTTAACTGTGAAGGGGTACATAGATTAGAATCCTCCGCCAATACATATTTAGAATCCTCCGCTTCTTCCAATATTTTAAGTGAAACACAGCGATTCTTTATGGTAAAATCAGGTACCTTTTCTATCATCTATAAAGTCCGAGCTGAAATTGGTCTCGCTTTCATCGTTTCTGACTCTCTTCCCTAAAAAAAAACATTTACTGCTATGGCAATTTAATGGAATTACACGCAAGGCCAATTTGGCAACCAACTACTTTAGAATTACAACTTGTTGTGTATGAAAAACAAAAAACAACTTGTAAAATCTGTTTGGTACCAATTGTGTGATCTGGTTGCACATCCGGCCTTGCAAGTAAAGTTTATGTGGCATAAAAAAATCAATTGGCTCAGAGACAACATATTACCTATATTAGGTTTTATTCCAGCATTTGAACTAAAATTGAAATCGCGTTGTCCTCCAGTGCAAGAAGTCCATATATTTTCTACAGAAGATAAATTATCCGTTTTTCGTCAGTTTCCGGACATGAATCTTCTTCTTCATCTTCCAGTGCCTAATCCATTGCGGACGTTGGCTATTAACATGGCTATTCTGACTCTGCTTATGGTTCCTTCAATCGACTTAAACAATTCAATCTATGTTAATCCAAACCATTAGCGTAGGTAATGTATCCACGTGTGTCGTCTTTTTCTTAGTTCTCTCTTGTTGTCAACTTTTCCTTGCAGTATTAACTGCGGTAGGTGATACTTATGATGCCTCATAATATGTCTGCAGTATTCAAACTTCCGTTTTTACGGTGATAACTACTTCTTTGCATCACTTCCACTTTTTCCCATTCTCTGCATCACTTTCACGTTGGTGATATGCTCAGTCCGGGACATCCGAAGAATGTGGCTATATATCCACAGCCTGAAAGATTTTCCTTTTTTAGGGTATATTTTGTTGTGGTCCATGCCTCTACTCCATAGAGAAAGACAGAGAAGACATAACATTTGACCAGTCTTAATTTTAATTCTCTTGAAATTTTGTTTGTGAACCACTTTTTCATTTTGTAGTGCTCTTATTTCTGTTGACTGATCTCATTTTGAATTGACTGTGGTTCCAAGATATGTGTACGTCTCCACCTATTCTATTGTTATTTACATCGGAGGTTGCTGTATTCTGCTGATGAGCATGCATTTAGCTTTTGCTGTATTGAGTTCCAAGCCATAGTTTTGACTTGCTATGTAGATTCTTTGTATATGTATTTGCATTTAGTTGCAATAATTGCAATGATAATAACTGTGTCATCTGCGTATATAATATTGTTAATTACCTCTCCGTTAATTTTTATACCTTCAGAAGCTTATCCAAGTGTTTCTTTAAAGATTGATGTTGAAAAATGTTGAGTACATGTTGAAAAGAAGCAGTGAGAGAATGCATCCCTGTCGTACACTTTGTATTTATTATCCCGCTGACTAAGTTACACACCTTTATCGCAGTGCTTTGGTTCCAATAGTGATTGGTAATTATGCTAGCATCAATATCCATATTCCTGAGTAATTCTATGAGTTTATAATTTTTGGCATTGTCAAACACCTTCAAGAAGTTGATAAAGCACAGATGAAAGTCTTTGTGCATATCTCTGCACCCTTGAATTAGCACTTGCAGACTGGAGATCGCTTCTCTTGTGCCCTATGCATTCCGGAATCCAAATTGTAAATCGGATATAATTGCTTCGAATTTGTGGTATATTATATTGTTTTTTTGGTAAGAACCTTAGTAATGTGATTTATCAGACTTATTAACCGGTGTTAATCACAAAATTTTGCACTTTGTGTTTTAGGTATGGCGCAGCCACCTCTCCTTTGTCGTAAAAGGCGTTAAAAAGTTCTGTGAAAATCTAGGAAATGATCATCTGTTTCGCACAGAAGCTTTAGGCTCTGGCCTGTATGTTGTCTGGGCCGGGCGTTTTGTTGTATTTCAGCGATAAAATTTTCCACTTCAGATCTGAGTATTACGGGTCCTGTTATATCGTCATCTTGGTCCATATTATTTTGTGTTCATCGTGCAAAAGTTGCTGTATGTAATCTTTCCATAAGCTTCAAGTCATCTGATATAAAGTTTCCGTCAGCGTCTATCAGTCTGAGGTGGGGGTTGTTGGTTCCATTTTGGTTGTTAACTCATTGATCTCTTTTGTGCAAGTTGTGGTAGTTATATCTTTTATCACAATGCTCGATCTTATCACACTTCTTCTCCAGAATGCGCACTTTTACTTCTTTTATCTTTGCTCTAATTTTTCGATTTATTTCTTGGTATTTCGGTTGATTTTTGCGTTTATATTGTCTTCTCTCTTTACATGTCAAGGTTTTCGTCCGTCATCCATTTATTCTTCTTCGCGCGATCCAGCAGCAAAAGCGTCTCATCACTTCAGTGCTTATCACTTCAGCACTTTTATTTTCTCCCATTTAGAAACTGCGTGTTTCATGTTCCCTCATATTTCCGATGTTGCTTCCTAAGAATTCCTGTACCTGTTGTTTAAACTCAGGGTCCTTTAATTTCCTAATATTTAATTTGGTTTTACTTTAATTTCGAGTTTCAGAACAGGAATCATTTGATACAGTTCTGTTCATTCTTCTTCCTTTTAATGGAAATTCATCATCGCTACCTTTGTTATAAACTGCTCTATTACTTGCAGAAGTTGAAGTACTGGATGTTACACTATATATTTCACTGAAATCACACTCGTCAGACGAGGAAGAAATTGAGTAATTATTATCCATAAGGGCAAATGATCTATCGTTGCAAAATTACTAACACAAAGTCTCAAATTGTTGACAAATTATTATCGAAACTTGATCAAAAATTTTTGGTTTGTATATTGGAAATTAAATTTCAATCGTTGTCAATAGATGGCGCTAGTATGGAAAAGTGCTGGGTCACATCACTCTACGCGGTGCTGAATTAATTTGTGATTCCAGACCACCTAGCATGGCATATCGGTGAAAGGGTTAATGCCAGTGAATTTTTTTTTTATCTAAATGCCATAAGCTAATTATTTACATAAATGGAAATGATTCTATAGCACTTTTAGTAGCTTTACGTTAAACTTAATAAGTGTTCTTTGTTCCATTCCATAATGACAATTTCATATACATTGAGAATAACAACAATTCTCAACAAAGTTGGATGTTGGAGGTTGTTTGTTAGGTTTTAAAAACCATATATGAGCATATAGTTGGCGCGAAAATTTACTGAAAAAGGATAGGAGTCTTAATACATATTTGAGGTACATCGCATTTGTGTAGCAGTAATTAAAATGTAGGATTGTTTTCTAGAGCGGAAGTTCCCAAGCTTTTTCCTCCGTTGACCTTGTAGGAAAAAATATTTTTTAGAATTGATCTCCCCCCGCCCCTAATATTTTTATATTAGATATAATTCAAAATTATTTTATTTAATGATTAATATTAAGTACAATAAATGACTATAATGATTATAATACTCTTAATTAACCTAATGGCAGAGCTAGATGCTTTGAACTTAGCGGTTTAGTGTTTGGTGTAAAATTATTTAATTTAGTTTTTAAATCGCACAAATTATTTACTTCACTAAATTCTATTTCCATTAAGTAGGATAATGGAGAGGACAATAATTGCGGTTCACTAATAATTGTCTCAATAATCAATTATTAGCGAACCGCAATTATTAAGAAGTTATTAAATTAATGTACTCTTTTGAGTTAACTAATTGTTGTTCTTTGTTTGCTTGACTAGTTTTGTTGTGTTTTAAATAAGTGCTTATATCATTTTAATTTGTTATAATATTCAAAGCTTTTAATTTTTGGACCAAACGATTACTTAAACATTATCGACCCCTTTAATAACTTCATCCCAGGGAGAGTTACTCCGTTGAGAGCCCATGTTCTAGACTATACAAACTACGGTATTAAAGATTAGTCACTTAATCTGGAAAAATACTATATCATTTTAACCCATCCTATAAATATTCACATCATATATATCATTTATACAACAGTGTGCATACACTTAAAAGACAAAAGAAGAAGTTTCATTTGTTTAGGCACTTCCTTTTTTGACAAACAAAACGCGCACGTTAATTCACATCGTTATTATGCGTTTCTCATTGTCCGCACGCGAATTGTGGCTGACCCGTCCGCTTGTCACAATATTCTTTTTCTTTTGTATTGTTTTTCGGTAGATTCACTCATTAGGCGCTTGATGGAATACATGTCCCGCATAATAAATGTTGTTAGTGCTGTTATTATCGTACGAAATTTTTCAACACCTTGTGTTAAAGTCCGATTATATCAGTAGGTGACTTAAAGATCTTGCTATGATAGAAATTTCTTTGGAAGATGTTTACCTTTATTTAATCATTTGATGGATTACTAAATAACACTTATTCCACTTCAAGCGACTTGTCACATATATACTGTTTTAGTTTTATGCTGTATAAAAATTGATGAGTTAAGTGAATTATTCATTTGTGTTAATTTGTTGTAATTTTGATTCTTATTCCTAATATTTTCTACTGTCCCTCGTACAAAAACTCATATAATTACTTTAAACCAGAATATATTTGTACGTTCTTGCATTATATAATTAGATGAATTAAACTTTAATTTTCTACAAGTACCTCATTTCAATTGAAATATTGTTCAGTGCTTGTAGGGATGAATTGTATTTAATTAAATATTTAAATTTATATCATACCAACTAGTAGTTGTTTCTGTCAATTGTTATATCTGTCAGATGCAATGCAGTTTCGTGATAACTCAATGATAATTTGCATAAAACATTTGTACATTGTTTCTGTTTCTGGTTAGTACATTTATACGGATTGTTCATCTATTTAATAATATGAGAGAAATGCAGGACCGTTTCTATGATATTTACGAGAGTGTATACAATGATCGACACAAAATGCAAAATGCACTAGCAAACTGCAGTATCCTTTGTAACCGCTGAAGAAATAACGATAAGAAAATTAGAGGCGCATACTCTAGTTTTTTTTTTTTTTGGTTTTACGTAGGAAGTGGAGAAACCTTCAAAAGGCGAAGGATGCCCGTGCATCCAACAGTGTGGGATTTTTACCCTA
>WYDF02307285.1:0-15209 GCA_009867245.2 Adranes taylori | reverse complement strand
CTGGATGAGTGCAGCACAGGATCGAGGACGCTGGACTAGACTACGGGAGGCCTATATTCAACAGTGGACACAACTTGACTGATTGATGATGATGATGATTAATAAAGAAATAAATTAATCTTTAATATAAAATTAGTAGGCTATGATACCAATACTTTGAAATGAAATATCAGTAAGAAATGGAAGAGAAAGATATGTCAAAAGTAATACTATAAAAAATCAAAGCAGTGAAAACAACATAAAAGCCAAAAGTCAAAAACAAGTACTCAAATCTCAGATTCATTTAAAGAAATTGTAAGGTCGGCTGATCTCGCATGCCATTTTACTGGCATGTCATCCGTTAGTTGAAAGCATCCTTTTATTACAGTTTTCTCTCAAAAAATGTTGCACCTCATGAGTATATTGAGCCGGGCAACCATCCTGCTGGTACCAGATCATTATCTTTTAAATCATTATCGTATTTGATAGTCATTATCGTAGTTGGTTTTTTCTCAAGGTTTTGTGTACAGTGGAGTTTGGAATTCTAGTTTCCCGAGTCATATGGCGTACTGATGAGCTGGGATTATTGCCAATACTTTGCAAAATATTATTTCGACGTATATCAGCATCGTTAGCTTCATAATTAGCTCGCTGTTGTTTGAAACTTCCCAAAATTCAGTAAATTGCTAAGTATATTTCTAAAAATTGTCCTAAGTATCTAAAAATTGTGTTCTCTCTGGAAAACGCTCAGCGTAACTCGTAGAAGCATTTTCACAGTTTCTATTTGCATTAAAATTCACTTTTTCTTCATTTGAATATTTATGTGCCATTATGAAAACCTATTAGCCTATTCATAATTAGGTACTTACTAATAACTAGATGTATACTAAGTTTTAATTAATTAATCTCTGTGGCATTAATTGTACACACTGACATGTAATTTCATACTGACGTATAATTTCAAAGCTTACTACTACTATTGCACATTATGTCTTTTGTTAATTTGAAACTAGGCATCAGTATCATAGCCTACTAATATTATATTAAAGATTAATTTATGTTTTTGTTAATATCTCCACTATAAATAATTTATTTGGGGTATGTTATATATCGTTGAAAAGGTCTTTTTATAGACTCCCTGACTAACTAAAAATCCAATATGGCTGCCATATGAAAAACAAAAGATAGTACTAATAACAAAAGATACTACGAAAACAAATGACAATCAGAGATATTTGTTTGCGTAAAAAAATTTGTGTAACACAAGTGTATGAATATTGTAAAACTTTAGAAGAGATCGCATTATGTGTAATCGAGTTATTGAGGAAAATTGAAATCGACAAATTTTTGTTTTTTTCAAATTATCTTAAAATCGAAAAAAGCTAGGATTAATTTGAAATGAGATTTGCCACGAGTATTGAATTCCGCAAAACATTCCCCATTTAACCGTAGTTGTATGTCTTCTAATAACCGAGATACCAATGTTGAGCATCGAAAAGTGGACACAGTGCATATTTCTTCTAATAGCTCCGTCTCCTTGTGGAAGATCTCTGTCGATGTTCGTCGGAGCCATCTCATCAGATTCTTCAGCCATGAATTCTAGTGATCTCTTGCCCTGAACTTTCCCTTTGATGATCAGTCGGAGAATCTCATACAACGCATCATGTGCCGGATGTATTTGCAGTTTCCTTTCCTTGAAAGCTCTCATCAGCTCTAAAGATTTGTCCATCATACTGAGGACTTCATATTTGTTTGTCTTCCCATCCATGAGATGCATAATATCCTTCGGTAACAACGCAATGATCGTACACGAAGCTTAAGACTTAGGCCACAAAGTGCAGTGAAAAGATTGTTCATGCTGATGGAAGTTCTGCGAGCCTGCTGGATTCTAGCCTTGATCTCGATTTTCGGATCATTTTGTTCATTCACAACTCCCAGGTAAGGTAATTTGCCAGTAATTGACATATAAAGGAAGAAATTTCGATTTAAAAAATCATATTTCTATTTAGCTGAAGTTTTTTGCTGTTTAACAATCGTAACTTAAAGTAATATCTACGGCAATTTAATTGTGAAAAACAAATATTATAAAATGTTTATTGGTCAGGAGGGAGGATTTGTTTATTGGGGAGGATTAGTTATTGCCACCAATTTTCTAGTGATTGATATCCCAGTCATTGATAGTAATGAAGAAACCATTTTGTAGACATCTATTGATTTTGAAAACTTTCTCATTTCTTCACAATATTTCAATCTTTCTCCAACTTTTGATTATTTGTGACAATTTGATAGCTGGCACATCATTTTCTTTTAACTTGAATGTTGTTTTTTCTCTGTTGCAACACACCGTCGCCACAACTTCAGCTTCGTTATTTGCTTGAAACAGCTCCTATACTGCACACATATAATTTTTTTTTTCATTCTTTTCTGTCGGAAATGACACTAAAACGTAACCCCCTTCAATTATTTTCTTATAGAGGTTCACAAGCAGTAGAAGCTTTGACAGATCCGCTGTATTCTTCTTCACTAAATTCACTATGATTTTCATCCAAACTCTGTCTCTTTTGTATTGTTGAGTACTCTTGTTTTTATCATCAAATACTTGCCTTTTCACTCTATATTTTTTATTTAGGTTATCCTTTTTTTTCTCTCTTAAAATCGCTCATTTCTTCTTCTTTTTTTAGATTTTCATTTTCTTCTTTCGTATAATATTTTAGCCAAACGGCGCGCGTTACCAAGGAAAGTATTTTTTCTTTGACATTTCTTTTAGACTGTTCTTCGGGCTAAAACAATCGTTAAATGGGGTTAGTACAAATGGAGCTGTGGTCTTTAAAACAGGATTATTTTTAACAATTTCTGGGATAAGAGTTGATTTAATTGGGGTCTTTTCCATTGTACTGGCTGATTCCGAATTCATACCTGAACTTTCTATTGTTTCTTTTGGAGAAGGCCCCTGTTCAGCAATTATATCTCCATCATCATTTTTAGCAGTTTGCTCTTGACAGTGCAAAGATTTCCATATCCCAAAGACACATATATCTTCAATCATGCAGTCTGTATTGTTCGCAAGAATGTCTTTAAATTCAGATATTTTTGTTTCGCCTCAAGTTTTCTCAAAAACATTTTTTTTCGGCTGGCTTTTTGTGTTTGATGTTCATTAGTAGGTGGCTCGATTTGATTTCTGGCAGAATTTTTTTTTTTTAATGGGCATTTTCTACATTAAAGGAGCAAATGCCAGAAGCAATCAATCCATTTTGTATTGTCGCTGGTGTAACCTGATCTAAAGATTTTCCTAATACAGAAGCAAAATTTTGCCTTTGAAGTTTTACTTGGTAAGTGGCTCCCTCCACTTGTGTACTTCTTCCTTGTATTTGCTCTTTAGTGGTCGAAATACAGGTACATCCATAGGCTGCAAAATATGGGTCGACTTTGGATATAGTGCTATTAGCTCGATTCCATGACTTGCACAAAAGCTAAAGCGATGTAGGATTATATGGGATACCTGCCCATCCATGAAGAAGAGTACAGGGCGTTTAATATTATTTCTTGTTAGCCAAGGATAAAAAATGCTTGTTATGTCACCAAAAAAAGTAAGTAAAGCCGCACATCCAACCATTTTCTGAAGTACAAATGCCCCATTCTTCAGGGATGAATGCTGAAATGTGTTTTGGAACGCTATCGTATTTAAAAACAATCATTGGGGGTGCTAGTGTCCTAGAAGTTTTTGCAGTTACAAGAAATGTCAAGTCCTTTTTCACCTCCAGAAACGTTGTGAACATTTTTGTGCCCTTTTTAACTATTACCCTTTTTAATGATTTTTCTCCCTTAGGACTAAGATAAAAAGCACTTCCGTCAGAGTTAAATACTCTTTCGGGTTCATTAAATATGTCCATGTATTTCTTTTCATTTAAATAGCTTTAGATTTTAGAAAACCAGCTTCGTATCTTATCCTCGTAACACTTTCTCTCGAAATTGTTAAATTTGACACACTCTAGTTATTAACACTGGATGTCTCTTTAAAAACCTTGAAACCCATTTATTTCCAGGCCTACCACCTTCAAAATGATGTTCTCGTGGCCTTTTTTTAATTATTTCTTCAACACTATCGATAAGCTGATGTTTGGATACTGGGTAGTGAATTTTAGACAACTCTATGCCTTTCTTGATGCCTTATAGAGACTTTCCTGATGCCTTACAGTGCAGTGTTATGCGTGGAACACCAGCTTGTTTTGCTGCCGCAACAACAGAACATCCACGTTGAACCAACTCCAGATCATAATTCATTTGCTCTTGAGTGTAATTCTTTTTAGGGGCAATATCAAGTAAGTAAGTATTCTTACCTAGCTTGCAAAAAAAACATTCCAATGAATTCCAATTATTGACACCCTAGTGAACGACACCCCTGTCAAATAATGGATAAAATGAATTTTTCGTTAAAAAAAACCTATATTGGCAACATCGCTCTGAAATGTACATTGCTCTATTAAAAACAACTAATAGCATCTTTAGTCCAGTTTTTGACATGGGTGTCAATTACCTAACCTGACCACATTTGTCAGGTTATTTTTTACCTTAACAATTTCACTAACTGGTGGTAAAATTTAGACCACGTTCCAAAACAAAGTGCTCATGTCTCAACAAAACAAGGGAAAAATATGGACGACCAACATTGTAAATATTCATAATTATTGCCAAAAAGCGTGTAGATATCTTATTAAATGAAAAAAAGATTAAGGTGTCTATTATTGGGAGGGTGTCAATGACTGTCAAATTACCTTATCCAAATGTATGTACTTGTTCGACGGGCCTATCATTTATATATATAAAATAGCTGGTCTTGGTTTCTTGAAGAAAACCACGAGCTTTATTTTCTTGACATTTACGAAGCGACCGAAACGCTGGCTGTGTGCCACGATATGATCCATAGCTCTCTGTACCACGGTGTCGTCTGCGTAGCGGAGGTTGCTGATTATTTTACCGTTTCATCTTGATGCCTTTTGGTGGCATCAAGTGCTTCTCTGAATATAGTTTCAGAATAAAGTTGAACAGAAGGAGTGATACAACGCAACCATGCCGTAAACGCTTCTGCATTGCTATTTTATTCAGGCGTTGCATCGTCGACTCTTACTTGTGCAGTTTGATAGCAGTAGAGATCGGTGCATAATAAAGTGTAAGTTGCCAACGTCTACACCTGAGGCTCTTAGAATTTCTGCCATCTTCTGATGCGACACTCGTATATTCAAGTATATATGATCTACAGAATCAGAACGTGAAACATTAAGCTTATCATCCTGTACTCATCACAATTTGTGGCTTTGATTTTCTTCAGCAGAGTAACAAAGACGGATGTAAGGCAATCTGAAGGTATTTTGCCGTCTCTATAAATGGTATTAAACAGTGCTGTTAAGAACTTAAGCCCCACCCCCTTCATCTCTGCTATCTATTTAACAGCCTCTGCATAGACCGTCTGGACCGACGGCTTTGTCTTTTTTTTGTAATTTAATGGCTCCCACAACTTCCTCCGTTTAGATGTAGGGACTTGTAACATTCAACTCTGGGACTTATAACACTCATCACTAAAAAAACTTGTATATGTTCTGCCCATCTTTTCCACTTGTCCACGGCGCCGACCAATATCTCATTGTTGGTTCCTCTCAATATCCCCCTTTGGGTTCTATACTATTTTCTTCTCATTTTTCATATCTTTTTGTGCACGTTGAACCGTTTCTTCGTTTCCCTACGTCTCTTTGTATATTCTGAGATCTTTCGTTTTGTCTTCTCTCAGACATTAGCTATAGGTTCTCATTAGTCATCTGCTTGTTTCTTTTGTTTTCACTTGTATATCCAATGTCTATTTCTTGGGTTTCAATGAGTGCCTACTTCAAGACCACCCACTGGTCCTCTACATCAGTCCACGTGGGGAACGTCGCAGTATCCATCCTCTCTTTCAGTCGTTGGCTTACATTTCTCCGCGTTTGAAAAATATCGAAGCTCTTTACTTCGGTGCGTCTTGTTTTTGGCCCTTATAAAGTGGCGCGTTATCTGGTCCCTCGCGATCTGGTTGTGATCACTGTAAACATCGGCGCCAAGGAATTCTCAAACGGACTTTATAAATTTACGCAATTAGGATCTGATGAGGATGAAATCAATTTGGCAGCGAATCATGTGACAATCCCTATCAGCTGGCGATTTCCATGTGTATGTATAGACGGGGGTTTTATTTAAAGTAGATGTTGACAATGGAAAGTTGTTGCTCACTGCAGAACTACACTATTTCTTACGCAGAGTCCAACATGTCCGGTGGATCGCCTACAGTCCCAACCCCAACGTTGGCATTGAAATCTCCAAACACTGTTGTTATTTCTCCCTTCTTGGTTAGTAAATGGCATTACATGTTCTTCTAAGATGTTTTCTACGTTGAAATGTGCAGTCATGGATCTTCTCCATATAAGAACAAGATCTGTGTCCCCATGAAAATAAATTCGTCTCCAGAACATTATTAATCCATCAAAAAATGGTATTCTCAGTGAGATATTAGACATCAAACCTCTCGCCTGGCCTTCGCCAGACTCAATCGCACCCATCTGGCGAATTAAGACTAACTCTTGTTTCATCGGAAAACAAAACTCGCCTTCAATAGTCCAATCTACGTTTGGCCTTGCAAAATGCAATCTAGCAACTCCCTAATGAGCAACGGTGGAAACACTGATCTTCTACTCCACAATCCTCCTTCATTGACTATTCATGTAGAAAGTGCTGCACGTCGAGTCGCTGCTAGAATTCAACTAAAGTACAATTTTTATTTTTTTATACTGTTTTGCAAGGCTGTTTCCCTGTGAACGACGAGGCGGTCGGTATTTGAAGAGTCTTAGGCATTTTTATGCAGATCGGCGCATCTAAATGTACCGCATGATTGAGTGTTTCTCAACTGGGGTCCGTATAATATTTCTGGGGGTCAAAAGGCATAGCCCTTCGACATAAGTCATTGGGTTGTCTTATGTCGAATAGCTATGCAGGGGTTCACCGAAAAAAAAAGAGAAAGGAAAAGGGGTCCATGTGTAAAAAAATGGTTGAGAAACACTGGTGTAGACAGTTAAACTTGTCTCGTCAGAGGATTGATTGATAACTTAACCTAACCTATTAACTAATTAACTTTATTCTAACTTAAGTTTAGTATTGTGAAATATACAATTCAAAATAAAAGCCTATATCTGAATTGAAGACGAACCAGGAAAAAGCAATTCGCTTTATTGAAATTAATCAATTGTATCGATTTTTATGAGTTGTAAAAACTGAAAGCATACATATCGAAATAAGATGGAGAATACGTGGAAGGATATTAGCCTGGAAATACAACTCGTTACCTTAATAAAGGCTAAAATGAAAACTGATACCACTCAAAAGTTGGTTGCCATATTGCAATCGACAACGAAATATTTCCTTACTCCATAATCGCCATTTCCTTCATTCTTTGTTTTGTTTTTGACATAATAGTGGATGCTGCATTCTGAGGTATAAATTTTGTTTCTGCATGCTTGCTTCGGTTAAAATAGCTCACCTTGTTTGTATTTGAGGTTGCCTATCTATACCTTAATTTAAAATAATCATCTAAAATCTTTCCTATGAATTTAATTTACAATAAACATTCCAAAATATGCGACATTGTTTAAATAATAATCAAATCTCCTAACTATTATATGGAATATTTTATAAGACTCACATTAAAATCAGCTAAATCTATCCAACTGTATATGTTGCACTGTAAACAGTAATACAATAATAAACATTACACTTTAGTGTTAGAATAGGAACTGTATATAAAAATCACGTAATCTAATGCATATTAAAGCGTAAACATTGCCAAAAATAACAATATATATTATACGGACGGATTCACGGTATTATATACCTACATATGCATATCTAAATTAACATATTTACACAAATGATTTTTTTGTTAATGAAACACTACAAATCTTATCGTTTTTTATAAATTTATTTGATATGTTCACTGTGCACACAAACGAATTTAAGTATGAACATATTTTTGGCCTGGCTAATTATTTTTATTATTGTAGTAACGCGGGTTCCCTCAATAAATGCTGCACCAACAACTCACGGCAGTACTACATCAAGAACAAACTACATTAACTAGCTTAAACCGCTAAACAACTAGACTGCTACAGATCATAAATCCGTATTTATTTTTTGATCGGAAAGCCTCGGTTAAAATCGTGAACATTGATAGTAGAGACACCTGGAAACCGTGCAATAAAGTTTTGCGAATGACGTTTGATTTGCCCATGCGTTCTATTCGACAAATTATACGAGGGGTATTCATATGTGTAACATTTTTTTTTATTAAAAATTCTTGAGTATTAGCGGCAGTCTCACTGAACCACAGCCATTATCCAACAACTATTGATTGAAAATTATAAGCCCGGTTTTATCAGGCCTCACTGATCCACCGGTTGTAATCACATGAATCAGATGATAAATTTAACCTCAAATAAGCAGGATTCTTTTTTTTACATATTAAAATAATTATTTATTTATAATTAATTCAATTAATAAATTTATTTCTAAAGCATCCATGTACTAGATATTTTAACAAAATGAAAAACATTATTTAGCAAGCTTGCAATCAGGGCCGGAGGAAGGCGGGAAGTAAGCTCCCAAGAGGGGCGCCAAAACAACAACAAAATTATTTAAAGATATTAATTTATGGAGTACCAGTTACGATTTCATTAGTTGTTTTCCACTTGACTGCTCGAACAGTTCTGGTACAGTACTTAATCGTTCCAGTCATTTTAGTTTGAAACTCTAAAATTCGAATTAATTTGTTCTGTTGCCCCTATGATATTTTTGGTGTTTCACACTCTCGCATGCGCAGTAATAGGTAACAGGTCTAGGAGGCATTATTTAACCTAGCCGTCATGAATGCAATCAAATGGAATCAAATGCAATGTCGAGTCCGAAAAAAGTAGATTTAAACAAAGATAAATGCAAGCGCACACAAACGCTCGTTCCATTTGTTTTACAAGTCAAAACAGAACGACAAGCGCAGGATAGAACAGTTCTTATTCAAGTCGAAAACGACTAATACATGTTGTTTGCCTCTCACACGAATTAATATTCGAAACAAGTGAAATTTTAGCAAGTTTACCACTTTTACAAGAAATAATACTGAATTAGAAATTATATATGGAAGTAACTTAAATAACATATTTTTAGATTTTATACACATGAAGCTTAGTTAATGTCGAACATCTAATATAAATAAATATAACGACGGCCTAGTACCCAAAAATGGTTATTAAATTAATACATGAAATCCTCAAAACAGAAATTATTAATTTTATTATTTAAATAAAACGATTCAACCTTCAAATATAAAAATCCTTTATTAACGTTGATTGATCCATAATAAGGTTTATTTTCATTGCGATCAAAATAAAATTAAGAAAGACATTATCTATATCAATCACATAGATTGATATAGATATAGATTGACTTTAGATATAGATTGCAATAAAAAAACATAATATAATTTAGGGGTATTGATATTTCAACTAGATATGATTTAGGCTTTCAAATAAGGTATGACTATTTATTTTTGGTGGCGGTCCATAAATCGTAGTCAAGCCCTGCCTACGATTATGATTTTCTTTACGACTTGCAGTACCATAAACTGTTACGTGTGGAGGGCACCTAATACACTTTTGAGGCCAAAATAATTTAGACTTTGCTCTAAACATAATATAATTTAGGAACAGTGATATTTCAACTAGATATGATTTAGGCTTTCAAATAAGGTATGACTATTTATTTTTGGTGGCGGTTCATAAACCGTAGTCAAGCCCTGCCTACGATTATGATTTTCTTTACGACTTGCAGCACCATAAACTGTTACGTCTGGAGGGCACCTAATACATTTTTGAGACCAAGATAATTTAGAGCAAAGGAATTCTCAATTCGTAGTAAATGGAAAGCGCCTTTCACGGCAATGAAGTTAACATCATTTCTAAACGACGCCATTGTTTACCACTTCCGTCAACTTCCGTTCTCGAGATTGTGAAATAGTGAGATTATTTATGTAAATAACAAGAATCTCGTTCGTATGCTCTATTAAATACACTAAACTTATATAATTTTAATAATAGTGCTGTTGACTGTTAAAAGATTCTATAAATAACGTGAGCCAGAATAGAAAGAGATGGATCGCAGATATTCGCATGATCATTCTTCCAGTTCTAATGCTGAAGATCCACCAAATTCTCGATTATTTGTTTTATGCGATAAAAAATTGACGGAACAAGACTTTAAAGATGCATTTGTTAAATTTGGCGAACTGGAAGATGTTTACATGGTTAAAGATCGTAACACTGGAGAAAATAAAGGTAAGCAATGCTCATCGCATTCTTTGTTTATTATTCATACGAACCATATAATTTCTAAAAGGTTGTATTGAAGAATTCAATTGTATTTATGATTTTTATAGATGTTTAATATAGTTAGTAGATTGTAAAGAAGAATCTAAATTCCTAATTTTAAGAATAAATATATTTAGATCAAGTATTATATATTTTATGAGTATATATAAGCGAAACTTTTGCACATAGACCTTCAACATTTATCTCTTGTAAATATTCTAGACCACGAAAACAACTTAACTTTTGGGACGATAGTTAATAGGTGCCCACCCATGAAGGGTAGTTTTAAAAGATTTGTCTGGTACCGATCAAACCCCCACTCATCGTGCTGTCCGGCGTGTTGGATGTGTGAAAGTTCAGGCCTCTCGACAGTTTGTTGCTCCGATGGGAATGATAATTTTGTTAGTGGTCGGTTACTGTTGCTGCTAAATAAGGTTGCAATTAATCTTTCCTCAGCTGAACTGGAATCTCGCATTACAGAGTCTTGTTTCTTTATATACTTGGAAACCAAATCTAAAGTAGGGAAAATTTTTAAATAATAATTACATCCATGTTTAGACAACATGAGAGATGTTGTGTATATAACATATGATAAGAACTTACATAACAATTCATCAAAGTTTGAAGTATTCATATTCAAATAATTTTTTAAATCGCTTATTTCATTCTGACGTACTGTAGTTCACGAAGTAAAGGCATATGCCCAAATTGTTTCCTCTTCTGAATCCAACTTTAATCCATTTTGATCTATTTGCACATATGTTCATTTTCACCATCCCCAACAAAAGTACCACATTTTTTTCTTACGTCGAGACATTATTTTTACCAAAGGACTCTCATTAGGATTTTATAGTACTATAAAATACCTGTCCCGCATATCGGTCACCTTGAAATTTGAAAGATTTTGTCATTAACTAAGCGAACTGTCCCTCAACGCATTAGATATGTCAGGAAAGCAAAAGATGGGATGTTTACGTCACATATGGACGGAAGAACAGATCATTTGGAAATCTCTTTCGTGTGTGCCCGGCTAATGACTGATTCATAAATTGATAGATATATTACGTCCAGCTCAGCTCCTATATAGCACTTTTATTGATTGCATCTACTAAAACAAATATTTTCCTATTAGTACATGGATTCATAAAGTAATACTTTGGATATAGTCTCCAATGTATAGGTAATCCCCTACTTCCACCATCTAACTCAGAAACAACGGGCTTCACTTGGAAGTCTAAAAGTATTGATTTAGAGATTTGGTAAAGCTTTTACGAGAAATCTTTGCAGCATTTACCACGAATTGAATTAGATGCCGTACATGTTCGGAGTTAAATTAGGTGTTCAGAGCCGCAATCCGAGATGTTCCTAAGATTTGAAAAGGCCACCTGAGCTTATAAATAAAGACTTAATTTCATGTTTTGAATGATTGCAAATATACTTTGCTTATTTGTATATCATCAAGTTATAAGATGCGAACTCTCTTTTGTACTGAAATCAGAAGAGTTCACAAGTTTAGAATACCTGTTTTAACTTAGATTTTTTATGATCTAAGATCAGAGGGTAGAAATTACTGGACTTGGATATCCCAATTTTAACATTCGTTTATGCGTTACGGCCATAAAACAAGTATAAAACATTAAAAGCAGAATACAGCAGTAAAATAACAAATTTATAAATAAAACAAAGTTTCAAATTATCAACATAAACTATTTCATATTATCATTTATTCTTATTTGAAACATAGAAAAGCTCAAGCAGTGGACTTGTATAAGCAATAGATGTTTCTATTGAAGTTACTGGGTGACGTACTCAGATTAGGGGAATACCCTCTTGAAATTTTAAGTCTTATTGCAGCATTCCATAAAAGAATGCCCCCATTGAAACTAGTCAATCTTATTTATGCAAATTAAAACAATATCCCTCCTCCAGATATATTTCTCGTTGCAAATTGAAAGCTATTCCCTCCGATATCATGACGGTAATTCAATTATTTTAAATTATATTTAAGGTATTACGTATGTCAAATTTGGAAGAACAAGTAGTGCCGCAAACGCTCTTGAATGCTTAAATGGTGTTCGAATTGCTAATGCAGATAGACCACTTAAAGTGATGATTGCTACGAGGTAAGTTCTAATTCCTATTCTTCATGTCATAACTTCGTTAATGAATTATTTTGATTATTATTTTGATTACAATGATCATTAAAATTAACGAAATATAAGTGTTAGACGCGAACAGGGCTCAACTCGCGATGAGAATGAAGAGGATCGTATCCAACGTTTATTTGTGATCGTTTCGAAGCAGACCTCATCACAGGAACTCGAAGATTATTTCCGACAATTCGGCGATTTAGCGTACGTGTCGCTCGTAAAAGATCGGAACACTGGCGAGAATAAAGGATTCGCGTTCGTTAAATATCGAAAATTTAGTTCAGCTGCAAAGGTATATTTAGCTCAAAGTGCAGTAAAAATTGCTAATTACATTTCTTTATCACATTTTTAAGGCATATGAAGAATGCGATAAAAAGTATAGGGCTGTATTTTCCGAACCGAAGAAAACGTCTGGTGGCGGTCCGAATGCATCGAGCAGTAGGGGGTTTGATGACGCGATTGAGAAAAGTTTGAATATGTTTCGAGATTCGCCGATATCGTTGATGTCATCATCAATATCGCGAGGTCGCGATGTAGATAGGCCAACAAAAATCTATTGCATTGGAAATCCATCAGTTAGCGAACAGTTGTATTGGAAACTGTTTGATATTGTACCTGGTGAGTTTAATTATTAACTATTTTGATCACTATTTTTACAACGATGTGAAAAGAGTACTAATAAATAACACTGATTATTTCTAATTGACCACAAAATTAAATTTTGTACAGAAAATGATCCGGTGAACTTACTTTTAACGATATGTCACACTTCGTAAAGTGGAGTAGTGACAGGGAACAGGGTTCAAATGTAAAGAGAAAAAATATTTATTCTTAAGGTTTTACTCGGGAAAGAGTAAATTAAAGATTCATTTTAAATTAGTTAGATTTAATTAAACAAATTACTCTGGTTTGACAATACATTATTTTAATCATTCATTTAGAAGGGTAAAAGTATAGCAACAATTTATTTAACCAGAACTCATTCTAATAATAGATTTTAAACAACCCTTTACGTTAATGAATAATAAGTAACACTAAACACTGAGTTAAAATTACTCAGCAACAACAGAAGAAATTATTTTATTTTAACAATTTTACATCTTTTGATCAACCTTTCTAATTAATACAAAAAAAAAGATCTTACATTCTTATATCGCCCGACTTACTTATGGAAAGAATAAAGTTTAACGCGAATTGATCTACATTACTTCTAATTTTCAATTCAGAACACTAGAGTTTAAACTCCTTCTAATATCGATTCTCTCTGTAATGTTTTTTAACTATCGCTCAATTAGAAAACTCAACCTTTGTCCTTGACATTGACTTGACTTTTCTAGTGGTATTTAACTCATTCCCGTTTCGACTAACTTGTGTAAAAGTAATATATTTTTCCTATATAAATTGAGAGCTTAAAGTATTTGAGGTTGCCAGATATATTTATAATTTTAATTCATGTTTATAATTTAATAATAATTACGATATACAACTAGCTGCGCCTCAATTCATTTTTAATTCAGTCCTTATATTTTCGCTACGCGGCAATATAATAGCGTTTGTCCACATGGAAAACCCCAGGTGATCTACCGGATCTTGCCTTGGCCATAAAGAAAACGATTTTGTACAATAAGCCGACTTTGTTAAAAACGAAGCGATTACGTGTAGGTTCTCATAAATGCGCTCAATACCACTTAGCGACCATAACTCGAAAACTATACCTACGCAATTTTTCAAAACAAAAACCGTGTGGTTAACTGGATTTGAGGCTTTCGATAGGTCAATCAAAACGGTAGCAATTATAATGCCTTTATACAAGGCATTTAAAATTCCATTTGTGCAGAAGCTTACATCTACACAATTTCACAAATAAAAAAAATGCCTTTCGAAGTTACGCACGCACTATATTGGGGACATGTCAATACAAAGACAGGTGTAAAGTTAGCACTAAATCCAGCAATAAAAATATACAAATTCATAAAAAATAATTTCGCATGAGGATCTATGATAAAATTAAATAACTATTTATACATTTTTATATAATTTTCAATAATTACTAACCAAAAAATATCAAAAAAACAATACTTTCTCGGCACTGATAATTCATTTACATCCATACTTATATATTAGAAACTAGGCGGTGTGGTGTTCATCAATGCCGAGAAAGTATGGTTTGCGCAAACAGTACAGTGTTTTATCAAATTTAATTTTTTGTTATTTTTGGTTAATAATTATTGAAAATTATATAAAAATGTATAAATAGTTATTTAATTTTATCATAGATCCTCATATGAACTTATATTTTATGAATTTGTACTTTTTATTTTTATTGCTGGATTTAGTGCTAACTTCACCGGTTATACAAAGAGCAGAAATTATTTTAAAATGCCAACTAGCATTTAAAATTCCATCCGTGAAAAGGGTAAGGCACAAAACTTCTTGTCTTGAGATATAAATTTTTATTGTTTTTTTTTTTTCTTATGCATGATAAAAATTATTATATAAAATGATGTTATCTTTTATTACATACTAGCAAAACGCTTCGCTGTGCCACGCCGGCCACGCTTCGCTGTAGCTTAGTCTGATATGAATTGAATCTCAGTCTGATATGAAATGCCGACATGGCCTAATTGATGCGGCCAGCGATATGGCCTAA
>WYDF02307274.1:0-15210 GCA_009867245.2 Adranes taylori | reverse complement strand
CGAAACGTTTGCTGAGTTGTTGTTTTTTTCAATAAAACCTGATGTCCAATTACCGATGATTTTCATTTGATATTTTATAAGTAGTGAAATAGATACACAACATATGGCTTACCTATCGATTTAAAATAAAAATTATGTGCGCAATTTTGCACTTTAGTATTCAAGACATATTTTCTCGCAATGCAGAGTTTCGAACGGGATAACTCGTAGCTTCGACAAGAATCTCTTTATTTTTTAAGAATATGCATTAGAATTAATAATCAAATTTCAGAAACAAAAACAATGAAAAATTCTCATCTTATTTTAGATTTCCTTCAATTTTTTTTTATCGAAGAATATTTTTTGTAAAGAACTATATAGAATAGCGAAAGATAGTAGAAATAACATTTCCTATACGAGCGCAACATCAGTGAAATTCGTACCCTTCAAATATTTTTCTGTGCACGATTTTTTTAGCACAGTACAAATAATCGTTGCCATAAAGTTTCTAAAAATATTTTTACAAAATATCTACATCTAGAGAGCTAAATGTCAGTAATAATATTGTTATATCATTTAATGTAATTAGTAGTGAACTAGTTTAGTCAGAAACAATGCAACAAATTCATTATAGAGCACTTTCAACAACATGGACTATTTTGTCAAAAAAATGTGGTAGCTAGAACATCATCCGATGCAGAAAACAGAGTTTTGCGAAAATTTTCGTCTTTAAGAAGTAATGCAGCAGAACACACAGATATAGGTAACTGCAATATGCAAAGATGTTTCCGTATCTACTTGTTACATAATAAAAACATTGGGATGTAAGTTTTATAAGGCAACAACAAAATCATTATTGACGACAAAAAGAAAATCAGTTTAGCTTGGGTAAGAAAATGACTAAAATGGACATAAACAATGCAGTTTAGTGTTATTTAGTGTTGAAGTGTTATATCCCAAAGACCGTGTTCTATTTCAGCAGGATGGGCCTAGTTGGCACATTGTCCAGAACAACGAAGAAGTGTTTGGAAGATTATTACATAAATGTTTTAGATTTGACATCCTCCAGTCTATGTTTAAGCCCGATAGAAAATTTGTCGCCATTATGAAGAAACGTTTAAGAACAAGTGGCTCAAGAACTCAAACTTTTTTAAAGCAGATCAGTGAAATTTGGAATTTTGCAATAACAATGTGTCCAGTTTGTAGCATCGACTCTTAAATGCGGTAATTCGGACAAAAGGACCAAGTATTTAACGCAGTTTAGACTAAGTATTTAATGTATACATCTCATTGTAAAATGTTTATTTCTTAGTTAACTTACGTTTATAACTAATTTTTAATATTTGTTTTCACTCTAATATGTAGTTAATAAATGCAGTTTTTCCGTTTAGTTTGCAATAATTTGCTTATTCAAGTCTAAGAACCTCTTAAAACAATTAAAAAATATTATATTAAAATTTTATAGAGGTACGAGTTTCATTTATGTTGGACTGATATGCTTTTATGAAAATATCTCATTGTACAATTAAAACTAAATAGCAGAATAATTTAGAAGTAAAATTTTTCTAATAAGTGTATGCGATCTTTGTTGAAGAGTAATATCCAACAATTGGAATCACTAGCTATTGTGAAATAACCTGGACTGTATCTAATTACTTATTAATGTGAGTAAGGCACTTGACCCTGATATTTTCGTTTGGTGTGCACTTACCGCTGATAAATTATAGATAGGATAAAGAGCGTAAGGAGAAAAGGATGGCCGCGGTTTTGTTTCCAGTTTGTACAATGTCGAAATAGAGAAGCATTAGCACTTCTGTTCTAAGAGACAATTTCACGAGACTATACTATGAAACGAAAATTAAGTGTCTGTCGAATGCGTGCACATCTATATGCGATCATGGCTAGTATCTAATGCGAGATGTAATTATTAAAAATGCCCCGTTGCGGGCAAAAATTTTTGTTTTTGCGCAATTTGTTTCCATGCAATTTCTTTTTGCAATGTTGTCGCTAGTACAAAAAATAAACTAAACTGCTACAAACAAATGAGAGAACGAAACAATGTGGTTCAAAAATTGTTTTTAGTTTTTGAACTGAAATTTGTTTTTATAGTTTTATAGTATATTTATTTTATTTATATATATAGATTGATTTTATTTATATATAGATATGTATTTTTATTCAATTCGAATTTGCTGGTTTTCCATAATGTATTATTAAGTGCGTAACTATTTTTTACACAGTTTTTAGTAGGATATGTTGATGATGAGTTTTTGAAATAAAGCGAGGGCGCTAGAGCCTATAAATGTTTATTTGAAAAGTCCAGTGGATTAGCCTATTCGAAAGTTTCATATAATTTCCCGTTTTTTACATAAAGTGGTTCAGTAGCTGTAATTGGTTTTGAAAATTGTAAGACTTAATTTGTTTGTCTTGCAATACATAAATTTAAGTTCTGCGGTAGTTCGAGAAATTGTTTGGTGTCCTCCAGTGACACTGTTGCCTTGTCAAGGGATAAATATCTTGACAAGGCAACAGTGTCATAGATATACGATATGCTGCGAAAAAAACAATTGTTTTTTCTACGACCCATTATTTAAAGGCTCGATTTTTAGGGATTTTTCGTGATTTTTATGACATTATTTATGGTTCATTAGGTTTTTTAATCAATTGCACTGAATATAACAAGAATTAAAAATACTATTTTTCTTTTACAATTGAAAGAATATTGAAATTGAATATGAAGAGTATGAAGATATTGAAAGAATAAATAATCTAAACTTTTAAATTAATTTCCCATTTTCATTCAAAATTATTGTATTTTCTACTCCGTTTAATTTCCTAATTTTTCTATTTTAACTATTTTTTTTACCTGAAACGCGAGTATTTTGAAAATAATTTTAGATGTGTGGCCGCTTACCTTTCTACAATCGCGACCATGACGTCTTATTCAGTCTGATCATTATGCACGAAGTGAAATTTCCACGCAATCTAACGCCCGAGGCTCGCGATTTGCTCTCGGGTTTGCTAGTTAAGGATCCAGTGAATCGGTTAGGTGGTGGACCCGACGATGCGAAAGCGATCATGTGCCATCCGTTTTTCAGTTCGATCAATTGGCGCGATTTAGAAGCGAAGAAAATTACGCCGCCGTTTAAACCACAAGTCACTAGCGAAACGGATACGAGGTACGAATTTTGTTTGATTTTCATCGTAAACTTGGCTGTTTTACTGAAACAGAATGTTGATAATACTTTTACTAAATAAATGTAATTTTTTTTCAATTGTTTGATAAGAAATTTTAATTAACATTAGAAGTTGGAAGATTAATTGTAAATAATTGCATTTTGTAACATTTCGTTCCCCAATTCATTTTTACATCTCGTAAGTTTCAATCTCTACTTTTCACATTTCTATTAAATTATTAAATTAAATTGATTACTTTCTCGCTCCAGTTTTGTAATTCCTTGATAATATTACATTTATTTAAACATTAATTTATTGCCAACGTGTAGCGCAAGTACTGCAATTAACCATCCATTAAAATTATATAACGTTGTGTTTTGAGGAAGAGACAATGTATTTATTTCCGTTGAATTTTATCACAGATCTCAAAGATAAAATATGTATCATGTATGGTATGTGAACAAAATGGTAATATGGTAACCTACTCTTCTGCTGGCTCGTGACTAGAACTTAATCTATTTGCTGTGGAACACCGTTAGATCGACGTGAATTGAGTAAAACTCACTTCTGATGCTAACAACATAATCTCGATTTATTACATGCAGTATATAGATATACCTTAGATGTAGTATATAAAGACTAATCAGTCTTTATATACTACATCTAAGGTATAAAGATGTGCGTCGTTATAGTTAAATTAAATGGATATGAAAATTACTGGGTGCGTTTTGTACGCCTATTTTGTTTCTTATAATCCATACGAATGAACTTATTCGATAGCATATGTATGAAAAAACATATTTAATAATATAATATTTGATAGGAAATGCACGTAGTCGTATCATTGCACTATTGTAATGATTTGATTTATTCACGATTAGTAGTACTTAACTATAAACACATACGGTTCAAGTAACGATTGTTTTGTTTTAATATGATTTCGTATTTAATTAATGAAAAGATATATAATTAGAATGTAAATTAGAATGTATCTAGATGAAATATATAAAAAATACAGATTTTATCTTATCTTGTAGTACTTGATCCTGTTAGACTGTAAAGTGGTTTTTCTTTATTCAAGGAAATACAGGAACAAGTACGTACAATTACATTTACCTCCACAATTATGTTTTTGGAAAGTTAATTCCATCCACAAGTGTCTTATGGAATATCCGGGAGCATAAGAGCTGTAGCCCAGATACTCTACATATCCTACTTAAAGACTTTGTTGTTTTGTTTTGTGAAATATGTGGAGTATAGGGATCGTGATCCGTATCCTCTAGATATCCCACTAATATCGCATTCCTTTTTACATATTATTTGATGTATATGGCACCAGTTTTAATGAAGTATCTTGGAGTATTAGATATGCACATTGATATGCTGTAAATTTATTAATTAATAAAAAATAAAAATATCTTTTTTAGATTATTATTTTTTACTGTTCATGCTTGAACAATATGTTTTTTCTGAACATGTTTGTTACGTACCAAATTCAATATTCTTGCTAAGTCATCTGTAGAAGCAAAACACTCGTTCAAAGCGTATACAAATGGGGACTTCGGAGTTTAAGATGATTTGTAAACTGAATAACATTTTTCTTTTTTTTTTCAAAAAGCAATTTACTATCACTGTAAACATATTATTTGGTCGAGTTGTCACTGTTTTAACAATAATAAATTTTGTTGCAAATAGTAGTGACACATTGTAATGACGCCATCCATTGGTCGTGTATACAAACTTAAGACTCAACCCTCGATTATACAAGGCGATAGTCAAAAAATTTAGATTCAACTCTTTACAATAATGAATCAAATTAGTGACTGAAGATTCGATTTCAATAAAACGTGAGTCAAATTGGAAATTAAAGATTTGATCCAAATATATTCGTGATACACAAAGCAAGAATTAAATTGAAATTTGATCATTCTTTTGAGTTGAATTAGAAGATGAAGAGTCGCTTGGAATACATGGGTCCAAGTAGATATTCCACATTCGACGTAAATATATCGATTGTCAAAGCATGAGTAAAGTGGGCTTTAAAATTTTGTTGGAATAAGTTAAGAAGTATCTGGGTTTAGAAGCTTTGGTTCAAACGAATTTGAATACTACACAAAACTAGATCAAATTTGGTTTTGGTGATTGGAGTATAGTGCTGTGCAAAGCAGAATACAATTGGGAGTTGGGACTTGCAGATTCGATTAAGTTCAAATGAATTTGAATATCTTGTTATGAATCAGTTCTAAACGAATAACGAATAAATAAGAGCAAGAGATTCAAATATTATTTTAGAGTTGCTGAGTAATAATTAATTTTAAATAGATTAACTTAGAACTATTAAAGTTTGAACTAATATGCATTTGTTTCATAGGTAACACGTTCTTTAAGAGATAAAAAGAATATTCACTCGAGTCTGCATAGAAAAATCTATTTAAAAATTTCAAATCTTTGATTTTACATTTAATAATCGACTCTTTTTGTTTAACTGAATTTGCGTATACTGCTTAATTTACGAAACATTATTATTACAGGTACTTCGATTCAGAATTCACCGGTGAAAGTGTGGAACTAACACCACCTGATCCGCAGGGCCCATTAGGTTGTGCCACCGCTACGGGTGGTCCTGGTGCCGTCAGTAGAGCGGGCTGTATGGGTATGTCGGGGATGTGTGCTGGTGGAACGGGCGGCGTTGGATCAGCGTCGGCGCTAGGTGGAGTTACGGGCTCAACATTGGGCGCCATTCAAGAAGAGCCATATTTTCCACAGTTTAGTTTTCAAGTAATTATACAGTTTTCATTTTTAGTTATTAAATATTTAGATGATATTTTTCTTTTTAATTTTAAATTCTAAAATATTATTTAAAAATTCTAATATAAATTGATTTCTATTTTTTACAGGATACATTAAGTTCAACATTAGGTAGTTCCTCGTATATAGCCGGTAGTATGGGTGCAGGAGGTGGACATTTAGGTGTTGCTGCAATGCACCAGTGATTATTATTGTCATACGGTGTCTAACTGTTGTGCGAATGGATGAATTTTTCTATATATGTGTGGTTTATAATATTAAAATTAGCTTCCTATAAAGTTGGATTGAAAGATGTGATGTATATATGAGTTTGTGAAATAAACTTATTATAAATATGTTTCTAGTTTTTTATGAGGATTGAAAATGGGTTTCAAAATATTTATTCGCTTAAACGTTGCTCCATTTTTAATTATCCTTTTGTTTTTAAGAGACGGTTGACAAGGAAAAGTACCAGATGAAGATTTACTTGTTTTGTCCAGCTTTAGAGATATAACTTGGAATTCTAAATCAATTATATTTAATCGTGCTGGGTCTTGTTGGTATCTGTCGCATTCTTCACCTTTTCATTATTTTGCTTCAACCTTTTCGAATTCTATTCCGATTTTATACTTTCTCATATTATGTTGAGGTACTATGTGTAAAAGTTATTTTGGTTCACGCTTACATATTTAATGCGTTTTGGTCTCGTAAAATGGATGACAAATAATTTATTTAAACAAAAAATCAGTCTCCATAGTAAGTTTATTACACTAATAACACTAATTAAAAATTCCATTATTTCTACATACATAAATGGACTTTACACTTTTTACTGTAGGCGTGAATTAGCTTCCTTGTGGTCGTCAAAAGCCGGGTAGATGATCAACATTTATTTCTTTGAATGTACATTTATCTCTTTGAAGTACTTCTACAATATTTCTTGTTGCTAAAAAAAAATGTTTGAAGAGGATGATGGCCTACCCGTGTTAATGACTTTAACTAATGTACCTAATTTTATTTAGACTTTCTACTATTCTGAATTCTCTGTTGAAAAATATATGACGATATGACGTCGCAATGTGGTTGATATAAACTTTTAAAATTATTACAAATCTTCAAAGAGAACACCATTTTCATTTTCCGTATATTCGTAGCTTTGGAAATTTATTGACTGACTCAATCATAACGTATAATGTAAACAATGTATGGATTTTAGACTTGGTTGTCGGCTTGATGTTTAGGTCAGTAATTGGGTACATGTTATTATAGATATTTATTCCGTCAAACAAGTAGTCAGGGGTATATTTCAAAAAATATTCTGTTGGGTACAACGGTCCATCAACAATTTAATTGTCATCTTTGACTCTTGAATTTCTACCTCTTCATGATTTTCCAAACCTAATTTTGTTTCTATTTCCTGCTGGGTAGATTTTTCATTCCTAGCAACAATATTAGCACCTTCCTTCTTTCACTGTTGTTGATCCAGCAAACACTGATAGTAGTACTAAATATTTAAAATAGATTTTCAATCCTCTTAAAAAGCTAATATGTGTACTTTTGTAAAATTGGCGCTTATGTACGTTTTGTAAATATATTTTAAGTAAAAGTACATTATGATATATATAAGCTTTTTGAAATTTGCGATTTTAAGTAAATATCAAAAGTGCATTTTAAAATTAAACTGTTGTAAGTTTATGTATATTAAAAACAGTTGCTGTAAAAATATTACGAGAGAGTAATTGATAGAAATATAAAACAAGAAATTATATAATAATGGAGAGTGTGCAAACGTTTTAAATTTTCTGAAATAAATTCAACTTATAAAGAAAATTCTTTTGAAGTCTAATTTTCAAATAAATATCTAATAAAGTATTTTTTAATTGATTTTTAACAAAGAATTAATACAATGTTATTCGTACTAATTTGAAATTTATTAATATTAATATATCTTTAGCGAAAAATTTATAATTCTCAAAGAATTTAAAGCAGAAAAAAAGACCGGATAACGAATTAAATTCAAGTAACTGTGAACAAGTGTGTTTGCAACTTATATTGTTATATGTTTTTTGTGCATCAGCCAAATCCAGACATAAATTACAAACTGAGTCAAAAGATAAATTATGGTGAAAAAATAGATTTTTTATTGGTGATTATTTATTTGACTTATTACTGCACAGAATGTCACAAACCGTACTTTCCTATGAAGAATGGATGTATTCTAAATTTTATCCTAAGTCGAAAGGGTAACCGTGCTTACCGGTGTCACCATTCATTTGTGAGATGTTTTGTTCCCTTTTATGCCAACTTCCGTCTAAGAACAAAGTCATCAGCAGCTCTAACAGAAGCTTGGCTTACGGTTTCAGTAATTGAAGCTATCACTTAGGAATAAAAGAATCGATCCATCCGATTTATAAAGAAAGTTCTTTATGTTTTGGCACTAAAGACTATAGCAGTCCGTTGCGGACTTAGTACTAATTTTTATGAGTAAGTAAACTTAGCTTTTGATGGAATTCTAACTTTTGTGTAGCTGGAACAAGATTCAAACGTCCACATTGCTTGACTGTCACAATAGATTTTGAGTTAATTTTTTTATTGTAAGTAACACTTGATATATTTTGACTATTTAAAAGTTTTCAGTTTTTCCTTTACTAACTTTTTCCCATTTAAAATGCCAAAATAGTAAAGATTGCACAAAAGAAATATTAACGGTGTGAGCGAAAAGGACATCAAAGTTAATATTGAGCTGATGAGGATTATCGTCTTAAATATATTTGCTTTAAATATAGTCTGAGTATCAACGATGTTAAAAAATGATTTAACCAACCATGAACATTTCAAATATGCTGCACCCTTGACAACTGCGTCCAGACATAGTTTCATTATTTGTGCGGTATTGCTGTTATTTTTAAATATCTTCCCTAATTTAGTATTGGACTCTTCAAATGCAGCTTTCAATACGTTCTGCCTATTCAAGATCTGTAAAAATAATTGAGCTAATTGTGAACATTATAGGGCACCTCTGACATCTGCGTCAACTGATATCACTCCATTATCTTTACTAACGTCATAACTGTGGGTGCTAATTTTAGATATTTTTCTTAATTTGGAATTAGGTTCTTCCAATGTTGCATTCAATATAAACACGATCTTCAAACATCACGGCTACTGTTCACGACCTTGAAAAATGATTAAATATCAAACGAATTGAAAAATCATTTCAAATAAATAGCACCTTTAATACCTGCGGCAACATCCCCACATCGTTCTAAATTCCCTTTTTAGTTATATAAACTACTATTCAAATTGTATCTACTTTTGAAAAGTCTTACATTTGCGGGTATAAAAAGTGATACTTCTTAACACGCTTGAAATGTCCAATCATTCCATAGAACTTACACAACGTATCAATATTGCAGATTGTTTTCATCTATTTGATTTCTGGTTACAAGTCTACCTTGACTTCAGTTCTCAACGAACGAAATAGTAATTTCCTCTCATCACATATTGTGATTCACTTCCAGGGTACCATGCTGGAATGATCTTTATTTCGTTTACGAGAACTAGCGAACGGGATTTAGATATTCTGGCTGTAATATACTTTTGATGTTGATTGAGAAAGGAGCTGCATATCCATTTTATTCATTTGTCAACGATCAAACTTTTGTAATACAATATTTCTGGTAAGTCTTTAGATGCCATAAATTGAAACGTTTTAACTTACTACACGATCATGATAGAAAATTGAAGTGAGCGATCTTCTTTTGAACGAATTTTAGTATTAAGGTATTTATAGTTTAGATACAATCCGTTTCGAAGTTGTGTAGATTCTTCTTCTTGGTTCGACACGTGCTAATTCTACATATGCTCATCATTTAAAAAGGAATCACGCCAAGTCCAGTAAATCTCTCTCAGACTGAATCACTCTGTGCACTTTTTGCGCTTAACGATTTTGCAGCTTAAATTAATTATCAATCATTGTCAAACAATTGTTTATGTTACATTTATCAAACAGTAATCATTAAAATTCAGTTATCTACGTATTTCGAAGTTTTTGAATCCTATTTAAATTCATTTTTGGATTTATTCCGGATATTCTTGAAGCTGTTAGCTACTTTCTACCTTATCGACATCAACTTTCACTAATGACAACATAGAAATTAGTACTAAAGTCGAGATTTGCTGATGCATCATTTTATTTTTATTGGCATTGGTAATGATAATTTTTACCAAAATTAATACCTCGCGTTTTTAACGAATTTCTATGTTCGTGTTTTAAACTTGGTTAATCTAATTAACTAACATTATAATGCAATTAGTTTAATTAGCTCAATAATTTGAAATTGTTTATTGTTAATTGATTTATATATAAGTAGAATGATTGTTATGATTGTAAATTGAGTATTATCTGTAAATCAAATTGATGAATTCTGTATAGTGCGTGATTAGGTACATATTATATTTTTTCGTAAATGATTATTTGTTACAAACTAGACATTTTGATGTTATTTAAAACTATACGTACAATTTAAATATAATAAACGTTACTTAAACGTTTATTTTTTTTTCTTGCCCTTCATTTATCTGTCAGTAGTTATTATTAGAAATAATTACCCTTCAATTGATTCAATATATGAGTAAATAATTAATGATCACGACAGAAAGTTACACCACACGATGCTATTTAGTACGAGCGGCTGAATTTAGAGTTCATAGAGATTTCGCCTCATTTCAAGTACAGAAAATTGTTCAGTGATGCGACGCGGTTCTAAGAAAGAACAGAGTTAGAAGAAACAGAATTTTTTCAATTTCTGTTCTTTCCGGTCACGATGCGACGCATATTGGATTCGCTCATTCAAATTTAACAAAATGCATCAAATGTATATTTCGGAGACCATGCAAGTGCCCAAAGTTCATCTTTGCTTCAGGTTTTAACGAGATCAATTATAATTTGCTCCATCATGTCATATGAAAATTGCTTTCATCAGACTACGGTGATTGACTCCAAGATGGTATGTTAGGATGTTACATATAAATGTTATAAGTTTCATAAATCGATGGCATCACAAAATATACTACAGAAATAGCTCATGTGACAGAACATAATAGGGAAAACAACTTTCAGAACACGTTACGATGCAGACAACATCAGTAAGCTCGCACGAGATCAGACTCTTATCACTATTATTTTACAAACACCTACTCTGCAATGATGACAAATAAAAACCATAAACGAATCAATGTTCACTATAAATAACAACCACGAAAACCTAGACATAGAAAGTTACACATTTCCAAACAAAATAAGCCATGAGATTAAGCGAAAAAATAGAATGTAAATTCAAAAGTCAACCCTATTTAAAATCTTATACAAAAGTAGTAGATAGGATTAGATGGTTCTAGACCAATTTGCATAAATTCCTCCTCACATCGCTGATTGGTCAAAACTAGTCACGTGACGATGACGTAACATTCAGACCACGCCCACAAGGTCAAAGTCGATTGAAGGGGGTTGTTTATAGATGATTGTAGGGTTCCTAAAATTTAGAGCCCCATGTTAATGTTTATTAAACTAGTAACATCATGTTAGGACCATTCACGGTCCTAATTTTCATCCGTCCTCTACGAGGAGACCTTTTGTAGGCTCCAGAGTTTTCAAAATTTATACATAGAAAATTAACTGCTAATGAGTAAAACAATTGGTTTTAATATTGAACAGGTAACATAATAGACTAAACAGATCCTATCTGACACGAATCACGGTTAATGGTAGTAGTGCCGATAGATGGTGATAGTAGTATAGGAAAATAGCGCGGTGTTGAAAAATAAAATGTATGAAATGGGTTAAGATTTTTGTAATGTATTGAAATGACAAAGGCGAGTCAGTAAATATATGGAGAAAGTGGAGGTGGGTAAAAATTTGGACCCAGTGTTTGTTCCCTCCGAGAGTATATCCGGTCCTGTTGTCGTCACTTGATCGACTTAAGGTGGGTACACACATGTATATTAAATAAGTTGATTGCATTTAAAATAAATGTTGGCGGTTGTTTTGGTAGTGTGACGCAAAGACATGCGATCGAGTTTTGTCTAAACAAAAAAGCATAGCACTTTTACAAGGGACTTTTGAAATAAAAATGTTTAAATAGGAATGGTAGGGTATATATAATAAAACACAATTTAGTAGATATACATAATTTATTAGTATCAAACTATGTATAAGCCTACATGGTTGATTGAATAAAAGTATAGACATTAGAAACTAAATATAAACTAGATATACATAATTTATTTATATCAAATGAGCCCCACTATAATTTATATTTATTCTAGTAACATCAGGTTGGAACCTTAATGGTCCTAATTTTCGCCCATCATCTACGAGGAGATCTTTTGCAGGCTCCAGAGCACATAATAAATAAAACAGATACAATTATTAGGAAAACATCACATAATAGACAAAATGGATACAATTAACAGAGAAACAGGTAATATAATAGACAAAACAGATTCACTTGATATTGAATAGCTTCAGTAATTTGGGAAACAGTTGTAAGTAATAAGGAAACAGATGCAACAATAAACTATAGAAATTAAACAGAAAATAAACGATTCAAATATTTTTTTAAATACTTTGTTAACAATATAAGTAAACTAAGCTATATATCCATTATTTCTCAAATAGTAATAATTTCATTGTGAGCATTCATATCATCAGCATCTCCAGCTGCATGTAGTTTTGAAAATCGTTCAACCAAGTCATTAACATTATTCCAATAAATAATACGCCGTTGTTCATTAACAACATTCGAATACCTATTCGCAGCTAGATATTCGCAAAGAGGGTGTTGTTCCATTTAATTAAGTAAATCCTGGATCCTATCATCATCATCCGTCTCAACAAGTTTTTTTAATTCTCAAAGCGCTTTAAAATTGTGTCCGGAGTAACTTCCTTTACTGTTGATGATTCCCTTTCAATGATTCCCTCACAGTGTCATCATCACCGTTGCTTTTAGTTCCATCGTCACCATCAGCGGTAAATTTAGCACCATCAGCAAATTTCAATTCAGATTTTGACGATTCTCCTTCGCTGCGTATAACGTCAATATTTTCAGATACATCAGTGGTAGATTTAGTATCACTCGAGTTGCTTATGTTTTCTTTGCTTACAGCATTATTAGTAGCAACATCATCGTTTTGATTATAGTTCATTTTCAAAATACTCCGGAGGAAGTTACTCCGGAAACAATTTTGAAGCGTATTGTCGAATTAAAAAAACTTGTTGATACGGATGATGATGATAGAATCCAGGATTAACTTAATGAAATGGAAAAACGCCGTCTTCGCGAATATTTAGCTGCGTTTAAGTATATGAAGCTTGTTAATGAACAACCGCGTATTATTTATACGAATAATGTTAATGTTTGGTTGAACGATTATCAAAACTTCATGCAGCTCGAGATGCTGGTGATATGAATGCATGAAATTATTACTATTGAGAAAGAGCTGAAAAATACTGGATATTTAGCTTAGTTTACTAATAATATTCTAACAAAGGCCCTTTGTTAGGAGTAAATAATAAGTAATTTAGGGACAACCGATATATAAAAGAGAATTCCGGAAAGCCTATCTGAATATATATTATTATATGTAGGAAATAAATATTAACCAATCTTTTTCCTTTCAAAGTAAAGATGATTATAAATACTGGCTAGGAATTTATTAAATATATTTTTTTCGTTGTAAAAATAATAAGAATTTACGCTTCATTTATTAATTTATTTTATAAACATATGTATAACCGTTTTATTAAATGCCTAAGATAAAAACTTTGCAACAAAGTTTATTATTATTGTTGCGGCGCTTCGATTCTGTCGGGTAGCTTGTAGCTGCTGATACGTGTACCTATGTATGCATGGTATAGACGCAGGAGCTATGTGTGTGGTTCGCATTAACGAGTGAATGATTCGCGTTGCGTGTGGCGGTAAGAGATGGTTGATTAACAGCTGTACGCACGGAGATCAATTTTACGCGTGGAATTTTTGCCTATAAATAGAGCGATTTTAGCAATATATGAGTTAGTTTTCGATTTGTTTTCGAAGATTTCAATTCGAAATTTTGAAAAATAAATAAGTAGCCAGCAGCTACACCGCCGAACCGAGCGACTCGAACGAGATAAACGTAAGTTAGGTAAGAGACATCGCATAGCATGTAATGTTTAGTATTTTGCAATTTTGATTTTGGTTTTATTTTGTTTTTCTTGAATAGCTTGACTCCTTTCCGCTACCTGTTTCCTGTACAGAAGTTACACTGTGATCCCTGTCCGTACCGCTTATTAGTGTGTATAATTGTAGTTTATGCCAATGTTGTGCACGAGTAACGCCGACGAGCTTTGTGTTCACCTGTGGTATATGCTATAACTAGTCACCGGTCAACACCAACGAACTTAGGGGTGTTGATAAACTTCCTTAACGCCTCTCCAAAATGTATAATTGTGGTGTTGTACACAGATAGCATCGACGAGTTCCGAGGCGTTGTGTAAGTGTGCAGCTTAGGTAAACGCTAGAATTAGTCACTGGTCAACACCAACGAACTTAGGGGTGTTTCTAAAAATTCCTAACCGTTTTAATTAGAGTGTATAGTTGTAGTTTGTATCAGTGTTGGGCATAGGCAAAGTCATCGGACTTCGGGACGCTGCTATTGCGCTCAGCTCTGGTATATGCTAGAGCTAGTCACCCGACAAGACCATCGTATTTCGGGGTATTGCGAAATTTCCTTTTAGCATTTCACTTGAGTGTGTAGTTTGGCTTGTGCCGGTGTTGGACACTGTAGCGTCAATGTACTTCGGGGTGCTACATTTGTGCTTGGTTCTGGTTCATGCTGCACAACACGTTGAAAATAGTAACATCAACGAACTTCGGGGTGTTACATTAGTGAATTTCCGAATCTCCTTCCGTACCCACCGCCTGCACCAGAATATTTGCAATTAGTTATCCTGCGTTTGTGAATTGTTTATCAATCGCTAGTAACTGTTTTCTTTATTATTTAAATAATTTGCTTTACACCGCCGTAATTCGAGTGACTAATATTACTATACCGCTTATACGCTATGCGCCGTTTTGTTTAATATATTAAATATTGTTGTGATAATAGTTATTCCGCCATTTGATTAATTTGCTTTGCTTATTATTATTATTTTTTTTTCGCTTTGTAGCGTGCACCTCCAAAAAATCTCAACTTCAGCACCTTTAAAAAGACGACGTCATACACGAG
>WYDF02307263.1:0-15210 GCA_009867245.2 Adranes taylori | reverse complement strand
CCTCTCTATACGTGGCGTTTAGATAATACCCGAAGACAGCCCCCCTCATTCGTTCGTTGGCTGACCTAGATTCCCGCAGGGGTTTTCACCCAACCTTCCTCTATGTTGCTCAGCGTAACGGGATCTACCACGTGAATGTGAATGTCGGACTTGATGTACAGAAGCTATGAAGCATAATGAGCTATGTATGACGCATGTACACCATTCAGAAATAAAAGATCACAATATGGCATAGTTCATCATCGGATAGAAAGGTATAGTGAAGCATGCAACCACAAATACAGCGTCGCAAGATATATCGTATAAGTTAAATGGCTGGGGTTCAGTGTTGAAAAATACCTGTCGTTCTAGCATTGTTAAAAATATAGTTTTGTAACATTTTATGATCCCGAAAAGATTAAGGAGTTTTGCAATCAACTGGAGTTTTGTAAGAACTAGCCTAATTCCATGTCGTGTACAAATGTACACGCTACAATATGATCACCATCTATCATACAGAAACAAAATAGCAATTAATGTAACCATACATTAAAATAACTGCATGTAAATTTTTAAAATATTTAAATATTGGCATGTGTGATTAATAATGGTGGCATTATTAAAATCTCATATAATAATGCCACCATTATTAATCACACATGCCAATATAATCTTCATAATCAAAACGGGCACAGATATAGACAGAATTGCACGTACATAAATAATATACAAAAACATACCAATAGATTTAAAATTGTAATATTAGAAAATTAGTAATAAATGAAATTTGTGTAGGCCTGAAGATGACAGAATGTTATTATCATAACTATATGTTTTAGACGTCTTCATTAGGACAAATGATATTGGATGAGAAAGTATGGGATAGAAATAGACCAATAATTCAGAAAGAATTAATTCTAGTTACGCAGATATTTCAAAAATCTTATGGATTTAAATTGGCTAAAATCCATGAATTAGATTTAACTCTGTTTGTTAAGGTAAAGAAAAGAATTTGAAATTCATTTATTTACTCTTCCTCTACGGGACGGGTATATGTAATCTCAAACGTGAGAACACAATAGTGTGGTATATACAAGCATTTTCACTACCAATGTATTAAAGGTAACATGACAAACGCTGGTATGTAAAACGTAATAAATCTGACCCATGTATAAGTTCCAACATTATTAACTTGCGAAATTTATATTTCTACAGAACATTGATATTACATTGCATTTTAGATTTCAAGAATAACATTTTCTCTAATGACAGGGCTGAAAACTCTGAACATAAACTGAGCGGATAAAATTATATTTTGCTAATTATGTAAAGATATATCTTAATTTAGCGCTATATATTGTAATATAGTAGATCAACAAAAACATTTAGTCTTTTTAACTTGACTCTGATAAATACCGTTTGGCCATCTTGCAAAATAATATTAACTTAAATTATTTTATGTCAGAATGACGCAGAAAACGTAACATTGTTTTGTGCATTAAATAATCTTAAATTTATCTGTATTGTACTCTACGATATTGTTTCTGCGAAATAGGTGGTAACTGGCTGAAACAGAAGCAAATAATTTTTAAATAACGAGAGAAATAATAAAGATTTGGAATTGTGTTGTTTTGGATATACCCTGCATACAAATCGAAACATTCACAATGTTATCGACATATTGTACGTAGCCTAGTAGAATCAATTAATGATTAAACCAACCATTTAAACAAATAATCATCAGCTAATTTGGCTCAAAAACAACCAGACAAATAAATAAAATATTCATTTGATTTCACATTTTATTAAAATAATTCGGACAATGGAATTATCTACGATATATGTATACGAGTTTTTTGCATAAAGATGTATGCCAACCAAGGTCATCAAGCGAAACAACGTAAATTTTCATGGTGCCTGAACAAGGGAGGAGCAGTGAGTCCAAAGCCACCCGCCGCTGGTGAAGAGAACATTGCCGTTTGCTGTTGTCAACGCGAAACACCTCTTCGCATTCGACATCTCTTTCACTGGTTAAGTTGTAGATTGTGCTTTTTCTCTTTCTTTTGGCGAGGTCATATCAAGTGCAGAATATTTTCGTACGCCTTTATAGCGTCTAATTTTCATGCTCTATATATATTATAGGCTTTAGCTTTGCTTGTTCGAGTCCAGTAATGAAAAGATCGGCGTTGTTTATTCATAAATTTTTTTTACACGTAGATGACAATTCTCTTAAAACCGACAACCAAACCAGTCAACCAAAACGGGAGTAACACCGCCTTCTATGGGCACGCAGGGAGGCGTGCTGGCTTGAAGCCAATGCACAAAATTAACATCATTTCTTATTTTCATGTGTTAGAGAGAGGCAGCGTAATAAGTGAGAAGAGAAGCAATAGCCATATTTCGTATTGACTTCATTTTGCTATGGATTTTACCCCAAGCAGGTATCTTTAATGCTTGTTTATGCAATTGCATCGAAAATGAAATACGAACAAAAACTGCCTTATATTTTTTTGTGCGTAGCCATCAAATGTAGAAATTGAACAAAAAATTGATACAAACGAAGAGAGAGGAATATGTTTGCTTTCTCTTTTATTGCTCGCACTCTTCCCGCGTAAAGTTATTTAACATAGATTTATGGATTCAATCCAAACAAATAGCTTCTTAGTCAGGATGTTGAACCCGCGTTCATTGCTCTCGTCTAGTGAAAGATTTATGACCTCCGTTTTAATGGATTTAGTGACTTCTCGTAACTTCGTCTGGATGAGAGTTCCATAACAGCGTATTTCGACAAACATCATTGTTGAGGTTAATGAAATTCTGGGGCATTACCATATATGAGAAGATATTTCTATTATTCGTATGAAACATACACCGTTTTTCCGCCAGTATCGCGTGATTTGCTAGTCACTGTTCGGGAAGGGGAAGCGCAGATCGTCGATCGTTTACACGTTAAAGCAAATTGGAGAGCAACTCATCGTAGAATCATAGAAACGTAATGTCGTGGCAGGGATGATAAGCGAAATTATTCTTAAAATTCGCAATTGCCAGAAAGCGATCGTTTATTCGGGGAATATTCTCCCTTATGTAAAATTTTAGAAGTAATTTCAAGTAAATCCAGCTCAATTGCTACCGACAGCAGCAAAACCTACCGTCGTCAACCTGGACGTGGAAAAATCTATAAATTCATATGAAAGCCAGATCTAGGCCTACTTCAACAAAACGCATTCTGAGTCTGTCAGATCATGAGTGAGCATATTCGCACGGTTCTAACAGTCATAACACTATAACAGGCTACGAAGTTATTCTCGTAGAGTGAATAATAGTCGCATTCCTGAATCTGTTTGAATGTAAAGTAAGCGACAACAGTAAAATCGTAATAAATATTTTCGAATTTAATTACATTAAATTAAATTCACTCCTTCGAAATTATAAGCTCACCACACAACAAAAATGGTGAGGTAAATAAAATTCATGACCTCAAAATTTTCGCCTGCATTCTTTCGATCCTTTAAACAGTTAACTCGTCTATTCTATTTTCTCGCTCATTTACACTTTTCATTACACTATTCGAGCTTCTACGATATCAATGAGGAACAGAAGAGCTCGCCACCAGAAGAAGAGGGACGCCCTACGGAAGCTTACCTGGCCCGCAGGAGAAGCCGTGACATCACTACCGACCGGCCAATGAAACAGCGTTGTGCGAGAATGCAGCTCTATTTAGTCGACACCGATCCGTCTGTATCTGAACCAAAACAGAATCCTCCGCCGATCTAGTCCGAAATTCTGTACATACCTCCACGTTCGTCATTGTCTCCGACAGCACCAGGAGATGTCTCATTACCTCCCACGCCGGGAAAAGGATGGTTGCACCAAGTGACGCCAGAAGAACATCGCCGTCGTCACCATCTTCAATATCCACGTCACCGACTTAAAATCCATGGCTAATCCGAACAATTATTCTTCGAGAATATTTCATAACCTATATCAGATTTTATACTATCTTAATTCGCTCCTTTTATACGTTTATTTTGGTAGAAAGTAAACGGCCTAGATTTTCTTGTATTATAATTAGACACAAATCAAAAATATAAGTCCAAAATAACGACGCAATTCATAATCAACAATCAGTTATAAATAGTTAAAAACAATAAAATCCATAAAAAAATTTGCTTGCCTGCTGTTGTTTTGTAATCTTTTGTTTTGTATTGCTATCCTACTGACCTATGTATATCTACATAGCTTAATAATTAGAATTGGCCGGATTCGATAAATCGCCCACTTTGAAAGATCATAAAATAAAATATACTATAAATAAGTTCATGTAAGATAATATCTAAAATAATATCTTTAAATATCTTTATTTAAAGATATTAATTCTTTAATAACATAATATCTCGTATATGTGTATATATTCTATTTCTATATGTATTTATTTATAGTCGGACATTTCTGCCGTGTATGCTTATTACCGACTATTTGTTTACCGTCGAGCCTCTGCCATCGACGCTGATAAGTACGGTATCAGATCATTTCTTCTTTATCAACCTTTATTGATTAACTCGTAAAGAGATCTTTATAGTGCGTGCCAACCCGCACACACTGGACCAAAGTTTTACATCTACCCCTATAGATGTGCATGATAAATTATAGTTACGTGAGTTGCCTTGGTTCGATCAACAACGCAAACCATTGTCTGCGCTGGGGATCGAACCCGGGACCCTGCGGTGGAAGTCATGCATCTTAACCACATCGCTACGGCGTCGAATATATGTATATAATTTAATTCGGTAATTGACATTGCCGGTATAACAGATCCCTATAAGCGGAACCCTGTTGTTCCTACGTCAAATTAACTAGCCAAATGTAATATTTGTGGTCAGTGAGATTTTAGGTTGATTGATTCATATTATAAATTTGGGATTTTTGGTTGTGAATTCCTTTGGGATTTTAGGGAGTTTCACTGATTTATCAATACATAACTGTCATATCTTAGGAGCGGATTTCTTACTTTATTCTGAAAACCAGATATGACTAGTTGTGTCATTTATTCTAGAATCTTGATAAATTATGGCGCATTATTGATTTTTCGTATGACGGGAGCGTCTTTAACCTTGTTTATTGTCTTGCCGAGATGTATTTAATCGTTAATTATGGGATGTCTTATACAGGTGGAATAGTCTTCCGAACATAATTTTCTAGGGTTTGGAATTATAAATTGATTGTCATCACACTTTAGCTTTCATCATCATAATACCACACTTTTAACAGACGTCCATGGGTGTTGTCACTATTATGCTATCTTGCACAATTATATCAAACATTGTGAACCTGATCGCCACCCCAGTTTTCATATATTGGAAGTCATTCGTTTAATTCAATTTCGCGTAAAATCAAAATTGAACCTTTTAGTTTTGACACTCGCTTGTGATTTAAAAAACTTGCTTTGTGCGCACTTTTGAAGTCACATTCCGTACACTTGAAATCAATGTTGCTGCAACGAGATATTTCCTTAGGACATATCCTTAGTATATGACGCACGGTTTACCTTTTTCCGTTTCTGTAAATTCCTTTTTTTTAATAAAACTAATTAAGAAAATAAAACTAATTTTGCAAAACCTAACAGGTTACTTGTTACCTTAGTAACCATCCGGAAAAAACTACCTGCCATTTCATTGTTTTTTTATTGTTTTTTTTTTGAAGATGACCGCAATTTTTATGGTTTTTCCTTTTACCGCAATTTTCATTGACCGCAAGTTTCGTGTATTCACATATTTGTAATGACTAAATATGTTGCATTGTATGCAGGAAAATCTACTTGATTTCGTTTTCTTCCTATCGTAGTCAGCACACTGGTCATGCGCGCCATATTTGAGTTGATTCTATTTCCGATTCTATTTTATTCTATTTCCATCCAAAGAATCAAGACCTCCTTTATTAGTCCATTATTTTATTTCCTTTCTTTTTGTGTCTTGCAACCAATAAAACATTTTTATTATTCTTCAGTAAATATGACACAAAATGCAAACAATTGTCGACCTGAAAGGCCAACCCACCCCCTGCCGGCCAAACTAATTCTGGGGCCAACTGTCAATTATTATTTTTTATTGTACCGACACTTTATTGTTTAGTCACTTTATAACTCGTCCTATAATTCGCTACAAATCTAGTTACATTCATTTTAAATCTAGTTACAAAATCGAGTGACACCTAACATTAAATAATATTAAATTTTTTGATCGCCCTTACACATATTTTTATATTGACCTTGGTAATATCTAGTTAGAATTATAATTACTTTTCATTTTAAATCTAGTTGCAAAAATTAATAAAATCTAGTATAAAATAATATTATAGTGTAAATAAATTATATGGTGTAAATGAATCATGTTGATTGCCCCTGTACATTATATTGATATTGAGCCTAGTAATCTAGTTACATTTAACTTTAAATCTACTTACCAAATTTAATGACATCTAGCGTTAAATTATATAAAAATTTTTGATCGCGCCTGTTTAATATTTTTAAATTGACCCTGGTAATATCTAGTTACTCTTAATTTTATATGTAGTTACAAAATTTAGCGTTAAATAGTATTTAATTTTTTGAGCACCCCTATACATTATTTTTATATTGACGCTGGCAATATCTAGCTACAAATCTACTGACATCTAGAGTTAGATATAAATATTAAAAAATCAGACCGGAAATGACGTCAGGCGTCGCTTAGACCCAGTTAAGATACGGTAGAGAAAGGTGGAAGAGTGGGTAGTTTTGGCGGTTGCCATCTACTTCTCAAAATGATAATGTGAACCCTGCACCGATAATAAAATTGTGAAGGGGGTGGAGGGGGCTGTAAAGACAGTGGAGACACTGAAAGTGCTGTCAAATGGCAGATGGAAGTACTATCAAATGGCAGATGGCCAAAAACCAAAAAGATCAAAAGAATGGAAGGTCAAAAAGACAGAATGCTAAAAAACTGCAAAATGTCAAAGAGATCAAAGGCCCGAAAACCAAAAGCTAGAAGGATCAAAAAGAATGAAATTTTAACATCCTCAGTGCCATAACAAATATTGATGTGATTTGGGATGATGCCAAACAAACGACGATGAACACTGTGTGGAAAGAAGTCTATCCAGAAATGGTCGATGGTTTTAGGTGTTTAAATGAACTGGAGGAACCAGTACGGAAACGTGATTGAATCTGGCGCAGCAGTTAAAACTAGAAGTGGCTAAGGGTGACTTCAACGATTAAATCTGAAGAATTAAGAAATAATGACTTTATTTGGTTAGAGGCATTCACAAATCCGAAGAAAATACTGAGGTATGTGTTGTACTAAATATAAATTTTATCAATAATATATATTTCTATTAAAAGATTAGCTGAGGCTTATCACCTTATAAATGAAGTTCTATCTACATTAAAAGTGCTGGATTCTAACATCGAAAACCTATTTGAAAACGTAAATCATATTGACTTTTCAGAGAACATATCCTAAATTCAACATGATGACTCAATTCATTATGCTGACTCTCACATGATATCTCATGTTTATAAGCAAATAAAATTCTACAGCCTGGTATATTTTTAGCCACTTATTTTTTATACGATCCTGGTCTAGTTAATTTTATATTAGGGGTCTCCTGAGTACGTATTGGTGCGCTCTGTACCTAGTCCAGAAGTTCCTGTTTGTTTTTCCTATGTATATTTTATTGCATATGCATGTGAGTTTATATATTCTGCTTTATTTGTATTTGTCAGTGCAGTTTACTTTATGATGTAGTCGATTTATGACATTATTTTTGATTCTGTTATATTTAAGTTCTATGATTTCATTTGTTTGCTATTTTGTATGAGACTTTGTCGTAAAATGTGAATGTTGAATATTTGGTTTCGCTTCTTTTTTCTTGCATTGCATTTTGGCTTATTTTCATTACTCTATTGAAAAGGTTTGTTTTGTTATTTCTTGTGCTGAGTATTCGTTGTTTTTACCTATTTCTATTATTTTCTGTTTTTCTTTATTATGATATTCTTGTGTTTTTAGCATTGTTTTTAATTTGTGAAATAGCGAACTGAATGTAGCTTTTTTGTGTTGTTGTATGTTGGTATTCTGTATATACCGTACTGCTGTTTGTTATTTGATTTGCTGAATATTATTTTTAAAGTTTGAACATGGTAACGTGGACCTCTGTACAAGACACAGCCATAGAAATTTTTTATTCAACGCATAGTACGACGCATTACATATGTGTAAAAACTTCATCCTCCTAATCTAGAAACTGATTTTTTTTGTGAAAAAAAAATTTGCATTTCCGCCATATCGGATTTAGAAAAAAATATATGAAAAAAAACTTTACGGAACAATGGTGTGCACATGCGTACCAAATTTCATGCAAATCAATCCAATAGGATAGGAGCAATTCTTGAACATCCATCCTCACACAACCATTGACACCGAAAAAAAATTTCTTCATTTTTTTGCGGTAATTTGTTCCTTATGACCCTTTCTTCGAATTACCTAATACCCGATTGCTGTGATTTGAATGCAAGATACGTACTAATGTGAAATAAAAATTCTTTAAACATGAATCCTATATCTTTCTTATACCATATACGTACTTTGTATGGATACATACCGTACACGTACCATATAGGCACATAATAAAATAAGCGAAACTCCAGAAAAAGAAACGAAATTAGAAAGAGATATAGAGTGACATGCAGATTAAAAGTCCAAGATACATGCCTCTAGCACAGCTGATCCTTTAACCAATTGAGATTTTGCTTTGCAAAAGCACATGTAGAAAAACCAATACTACAACATCTGCTACACGCGCAAATGAAATCCCACAAAATTGTCATCTGTTTATTAAATCAAAAACATATGAGATGTTGCCAGCTTGTTATTATACTATTATTGTGCTTCCTATTCTTTGTTTAGTGTGGAATGTGTATCTTAAACAAATAATATAATGCTAGTAAGTAAACAAATTTTAATTTTGTATATTATTGTTTTGAACAATATTATATCTATTTTCTTTATTAGGCTCAAGTTTAATTTATGTTTGAAGAAAATAATTTTTTGTTTTCCAAAGATTTGTTAAAGTTTGAGTTTTATTTTGTTAAAGGTTAAGGTATTGAATTTTATATAAACTAAACTTTTGTGAGTTTTAAATAAAGAATAAATGACTCTAAAAAAACTGTTGAATGAAAAGTTGGAGTGTATTGCGCGTATCAAAACTGCAAGAATCATATGAAGAATTATATAAAAGAAGAAAAAATTATAAAATTATTTAGATTTCCATTACATATATAAGTGTAAGTATTAAACATCGTGAAAAACTATACACATAAATGTATATTTATTTTGTATTAGTTTTAACGAGTACTTTTATATAGTTGTAGACTATGGTTAGAGGTTTCAGGCAGAGACAATCTAAGTTCAAAAACATTACAAGAACTAAATTCAATTCAATTTAATTTTTTCCCGGGAATCCTTTTACGTATATATTTATCAGCTAGAAACTATATTCTATGATAATTTTGAGCTATGTATTTGTAATAAGAGAGTTGGATATAATCATTATTTGAAATGGAAAGAAGTTGAAGCATTTAAATATCCATGTGTAAATTTTAATTTAGAATACTTAGTTAAATTATATATACGTTTACGAATATACAATTTTTTAAAATACACCAAAGAAAAATACAAGCACTCCAAACTAAAAAAACTTAAAATTTAATGATTTTAATGAATGTATAAATTTTTGCAAACCTATTTTCCAATTAACACACGTCTTCCACATAGTAAAACACATAGTTTTCCATTTCGTATTAAGTTTTCCTGTATAAGCATTGAACAAACATTATACGAAATATTTATATTATTTGTTTTTTTTTCTACAAAATTTTATCATACAAATCAAAAATTTTTTGTAGAATAAAAAAATATTATTTTAATATACGATTGTGACTCATTTAAATTTTTTTGTAAATATATAATCTATTATAATTATTAAATAATTTTCTAACAAATTTAATTTTTTATTTTTAATAAAATAAAATTTAAATATTATTTATATATTTTTATCAATTTGTGATATTGTAAACTTAACCTCAAGTAAAAGACTGTCAAGGAATATATTCTTGTCCCGTTTTTATTAGTGTGAATCTATAACTTGTCCTTTAACTTTTCTACTATTATACTTTTTTTAACAAAAATGAGTAAAACAAAAATACTTATGTACATATATGGTATATTACCTAAGCTCTTGAACTTATTGTTATATACAAGCAAAATGTATTATAGATTAAAACTGTAATATAACAGTTACAGCATCATTTTATGTATCTCATGCATTTCATGATTTATTGTAAAATCTTAAACAAAAGTAAACATTGTGTGTAAAGTATATGTAACAATTATTACTACAACAAATTTCCGATAATAGTTTTCTTTTCAAATACATTGGCAACACTGTCTCTACGAGCAAAAAATCCAGGCATTTAAAAGTTACAACCAATTTAAATAGCAAGTTCAATCATGTTGCAAATAAATTTTATATAGGATTTTCGTCTAGTTTGGCTTCTTTGATATAGGTACTTCGTTCGTATATGGTATATGAAAAAAAAATGTAGCGGTTTTGCGAGAGATTGATAGTTTACTATATATATATAAAGAACCCTTACTGACATAATTTACATAAAATGAAACATATGTGAAAAAATACGAAATGCAGTAACCAGAACGGACCTTGTCTTCCTCCTACGTTCTCCCCCTTTCTTATTTCCTCCTTTATCTTTACCATTAACTTCAAACTGTAACCTTCCTAACCCATTCAGATCCGATGGTTCAACTTTATTCCTTCCTTCTCCATGCTCATATCTCATATCAACTATCCTCGCAAATTTCCTTCCACCATAAATTTTTCATACCTCCTATAATTCTTGTTCTCCTTAATTCTCTCATACCTCTCTTGTATCTCTACATTCTTATATATCTCTTCCACCTCCATTTCGCAATCCACCCTATCTATTATGCTTCTTTTCCATCGATTCATTGACCATCTACATTTCTCAAACATCCTTCTGCTATTATCCAACCAGTGGTTCCAAATTCAGACTTCTTTACAAGTATTTACATACACTCTTTCATCAATCCTATTTTCTTGTCCAGTCATCACTTTTCTCTCGTATTTTACGAAATTCTTAACTCCGTCCACCCGTATTTAATCTTCATCTAATTCCTGAATCACAATCTCACCTGGGGTCGATATTTCCGCATTTAGTAAGCCCGTACGTGACGCATTTAACAATTTAATTTATTCATGATTTAATTTTCAAAACCCTGTCGACAAAGTTCAGTTTTTAACCAATGAAATATGCTCTTTGTGGTACGTGTGTAGCTTTTATTAATTTCTTTGGTTAAACATAATTGTATAATCGACGTCATCGGGCTTGATTTTATCCGTCGGAAGAAAAGCGCTTCTACAAAAATTCTAACTTACTTTAAATGTTTTAAAATTATATTTTATTAAATGAATAGGAGTTTAAATGAAACTAAAAGTGCTAACTAACATTTGCACTTCTTGCAACTAGTTCGTCTTGCATACAACATTCTTAAACCACTAAACACGTCACAGAATCTAGCCATCTTGAACTATTTAAACAATTTAGAAGTATTAGACACACAAAACTATCTATCATAAATCCAAACCAAAGTCAGGAAAAAATTGCTTCGCGACAATATCCTTAGTATTACTTTGCTTTTATGTAGTTTGATCGTGACCGATCAAAAGGTCATAATGGGTGAAGTTGTAGTTGATTTATTTGAATTATCGCACTAAAACTTTGAAATTATATAGAGTTGGAGGTTCGTCGAGTGAGAGGAGATTATATATTATGGAAAAATATAATGTGAAATTGATATGTGCTGTGTTAATTATTTCAAATCATTGTCATCTTACAGAAAAATAGAGCCCACTAATATTAAGCTTGGAAATTTTCGATTAATTACAGAAAATGATATTATTACAAATATTAACAGAACATTGTAATTATATATTTTGTATTAATAAATAATTTCTTTGTTAAGCGAAGCCAGATGAAAATACATTCCAAAAATCTAGATATACAAACATTCCAAAAATTAGACGTCTGTTATTTAAATTCTCATCTTCCATGGTCCTTTTATTTGTTGACATTTCGTTAAAATCTTAATCTGATTAGTGTCAAACTTACATGAATATTCTCTATGCTTATATGCACCTATGCGAGCGTATAGATGTATATATACAGAGTGAGTGTGGTTGCAGTCATTTTATATCATTCTCATAGCCCAAATAGTATCACAGAAAATTTTTAAAAACAGCAATGATTTATTTGATATTCTTTTGTAAAAATTTCAAAAACCATAAATTATAGATTTTGTTTAAGCTAATAAACAAACTACTATAAGCGCTCGTAAACTTGTAAAAAGCATATCGTGTGAATACGCACTTTGCCAAGCACCAGCTACTAACGGATAAATTTTACTGGGAAGAATAACATTGATGAGTGGTATTGAAGTTGAAAAGGTATGATTTTATATGCCCGAGAGTTGTTACTTGCAAGAGGTCAAGTTAATGAAACAAGTTGTCGTCTAACTCTTTTTAATTTTTAATATTCTGAACTCGTTTTCGATCACGTAGTTATCGTCATTAGAGGAAAACTACAAATTGTATAAATATTAATAAGTTGAAGCAAACGGGGGGTTACTAACACTTAGATAGAGAAAGGAAGCTAAATTAATTACATTAAAGGAAACAGCAGTACAACTTTGTTTAACAATATAAAAAAATTAAAACATAAAAGAGTTAGAAATTGAAATAACTTATGACCAAAGGCAAACAAACATTAATAAATTTTGTTAAATATTTAGAGCCATCTTCAGGAGGCGACTATTACACACCCATACTAAATATAAAGGAGAATTGATCTATTTTCATGAATTGATCAATGATGTACAATGTTATGTATAATAAGTGGGCTAAGACGAATTCTTGCGGAACTTCCGCTAGAGGGCAGATAGTTCCAGGAAGAATATCATTTATTTTTATTTGACTACTGCGATCAGGTAGGTATGACTGGATTAGTTTTATGCAATTAAGATAAAATATATTACGAGCATGGAGTTTGTGGATCAGCCTAGAATGTCAGACTGAGTTGAAAGCCTAGATGATGTCCAGAAATACAGCGAAAACGAAATGGACGAAAGTACTTGTGTACTTTGGAAAGTATTTGGGAGGCTTTAGGATTTGTCATTTACTTCAGCCATGGACTTCGATTTGAGTAATTGTTAGTACTATGTTGGATAGATTATTTGCAGGCACTATGTGCTACAATATTCACTTTACAATTAAAACTTTGCTCGCAGTATGTTAATTAGTTCTTTATTATTTTTGTCTATGTTGTTTTTTCTTTCTATATTTTCATTCTTTTTGTGGATGGGGTTTATCACACGGATAGTGGGATAGATTGAAGAATTTGGGGGGGGGGGGGGGGTGGGTGCATTTGATTTGGGGGGGGCTTTTTGTGTCGTTTAGTTGTGGGGGTTTGTTGGGTTGGTGGGGGGGAGGTGGGGGGGGGGGGGGGGGAGGGGGGGGGGGGGGGGGGGGGGGGGGGGTGGTTCTTGCATATGATTTGTGCAGGTCTTTTTTAGTCGTCTAGAGCAGTAGCATTGTTTTGCCCGAGCTAATACGGATCTTTGTTGAACTCCCGCTTGAGGGCAGATAGTTCTAGAAAGAATATCACTTATGTTTATTTGACTACTGCAATTATATAGGTATGACTGGCCAACTTTTGTAGAGTTAGGGTGAAACATTGTAACGTGGAGATTTATCAACGTTCCTGTTTAGGTTGATGTAAAAAGATTGGGCATTAAATACTCACTAATAAGGAGAATTCGTTAAAATAATAAGACGCCATAAGAGGTTTATCATTGTAAATAAGATTTCAGATAAGTGGACAGTCATCAGGTAACGTACTATAGATCGATTTTCTGATCGAAGATAAAAATTAGTTATTGATTATACCCTATTCTAATTACATCTTAAACATATCAATTATACATATAAGCTGTGTATAAGAACAAAATCCATTGACCGAGGTCACACAGGTGTTATAGAAAATATTCTAGAAAGCGCTAATGAGATACAAATCAATCATGAATAAAAGTATTCATATCGATATTTGGAAGTAGACCTGAGAAGTATAAAAATTGTTCATTTACAGTAGTAAGGGAAAGTAATTTTGGGCGTCTGCCGAACGTCGTAATCTGAAACTATTAGAAGTCTGATTATAAATTTATTAAGTATTTTATTATGCATTCGTCTAATGTAGCGCGGTACTTGCATTAATATTTTTGGGAATAAATCAGATAAATTGACTTGAGTATAATTTTGATGAATAAAGGAAAGTCGCGTGTAATTAGTAACATGTTTGTTGATCAAGGTAAAGCAAAATAAATACAAATAAATACATAAGATATATTAGATGGTGCGTTACTCTCAAATAATAAATAAATAGTTTGTGTATAGCGGTAAAATCTATAAGTACCTAGCTTAACATTTCTTTGATGTAACTGAACAACTCATAAAGTCACTTTTATTCAAGTGTTTATTTATTTTATTACTTGAAAGCGCTGATTATTTTATTTTACGTATGGAAAATGCATGAGCATTTTAATGTATTGCATGTAAACATTTTTAAAGAGCAATTCAATTTGATTAAGTTTAATAACTGTTTCATTTCTGCTGCCTCAGTTATAAAAGCTTCTGACTATCGTTAGGAATTGACGTTACGAGTAATTACTCAGCCACAAAATGCAAAATTAGAAAACGGTGCGTCCACCTTAGCTATGGTCCGGCCTAATGTTTTATTTAAAACTAAATAGGCCATCAGGGATATCTTGATTACAGCTTTCAGCACAGAGTAGCTAAAGTCCCCTGAATGAAGAACACAACACTCCACCTTAAGAAATATGTGATAACTTGATGATAACCTGTCGTAAAACGACTATTTAATTATACATAAAACTATAGTTTTGATAAAATTTTACCCAACAAAACGAAAAACACTCATAAAAGTTCTCTTTTTGTGTGTATCCATTAAATTTTATAGGATTTCAACGTTTAAATTAATAAAAATGATTCAACACTAATAAAAACTTGTTGTTGATTTAAAATCTTATTATA
>WYDF02307252.1:0-15210 GCA_009867245.2 Adranes taylori | reverse complement strand
TATAATTTTTTTTTGTAAGGTAGTGCAACCCCATTCTTTTACTTCAATAGACAGCACGAAATGGAACATGCAAAGAATTGCACCAAATTTACGAGATGTCATAAAACAGGCTTTCTGGTTTCTCTCATATTAACAAGATCCTTAGCGTTACACCTATTACGGAACATTTCTATATTGCAATTTACTTTTTATACATTATTTAGTTTAAACTTCTAAAATTTTTTAAAAGCTGAAGTACATATTTTATATAATCAGTTTACAGTATATCACCTCGTATAATAATTCTCATTCAGAACTATATGAACATCTTATCTACTCGTTTAAAAGTAATTAACAAGGTTTTATTTATCTTGATAACTACTCTTTCTTATACTATAGGTTATTATTTGAATAATTTTTTTAATCATTATTTGATTACCTTTGGTCAATCATTATCTTATTGCATTATACAGTTTTACTAAAAATCCCTAATAGTGTAATTTTAGCATAACAACTTTATTTATTCGTTATTACAAGAGACAGAAGACTATTACATAATTACATTTTAATTTTTACTTCTTAAAAGTGCAGATGTTGGACGAATATTTTTCTAGTGCAATTCCACTTGTCACTAGATTTGGCATTCGTGAAGTCCTGGTTTAATAGTTTGAGAAATTTGCTACGACCTTGAATAAACTACCGCTTCCTGCGAGTAGTCTTGATATCTACCAATTTGTTGTAAACAATCAACTTCGTTGGAGCTGTAGCAGTCTTAAAGAATTCATACCTATGCGCCAATTTTAGAAATTGCCATATTGATACCATTTTGTCACCCTCAGTTTAAAATTTGCATAGCAATAATTACCTTCATTATTATGTGGTTTGAAATCTTTCTGTGGAAGTAAGCATTCTATCAGCTTAATTTTTTATTTCTTTTGTAGTTTCAATCCGTTAAAAATTGATGAGATCGTCCCTAACATACTATACAGAAAACCTGCATCCCTGTCTTCATGGTAACTATTTGAATTTCTTGTAAAAAAATGTTTTACTAATTTGAATGTGATTCGAAACATAATCCATGGATATGTTTTCGATGATTTTTGTTTGTTACAAGGATGATAACAACTGAATCTTATAGAATTTTTAACGCTGGTTTCAAATATGTAAATGGTTTCTTTTATCGGGCTTAGTTTTTTTGTAATTACCAGTATTCGAAAAACGTTTATTATACATAAATGCAATTTCAACGTATCTAAAATCAGCTACGTTTGGATTTTCTGGCTTGCTGTGCCATAGATAAATCAGTGTTGAGATTCCAGCAATAGTCAGCTAGCATGCTTGGGTTTCACTTTCCTTGGCTAGCGTGTCACCATGATGAATATTTCCTGATGAAAGCGTTCACTATGTTCGTCACTAACAGCTCCAAGATTGGCTGGGAAAAAATCCAAATGAGAATCTAAAGAGGTGGATCTTTAGTGACATATTACAGCCAAGTGCTTTATACTTTTTAAGAAACTCAGTTATCAGTTCTTTGTAGTTATCTGCCTTATTATTTCTAAGGAAGTTACAAACAACATTTTTAAGAGATTTCCGAACCAACAAATATACCTTCCTTAATTTTAGCGTCACTTACATTAGGGAACTTGCTTTTTAGGGACTGAAATCTACTCCCCCACAATCCATTGTTTTCACAAAATTTTTTATTAAACCTAGTTTAGTGTGCAGTGGGGGAAGGTAAACTTTTTCAGTGCTGGGCTCACAAAGTTTTCTTCTCTCCTACAGTCAATGTTGCTGTTTTCGGCCACTATTTCTGAAATTCATGATTCTTCCTATATCTTCTGCCCCAGTCGCACAACAAAATTTAGTATAACCAAGTTGTAAACCAAGTAGCAGTGCTCTCACTTTCAGGCCTTTACCAACATGTTACAAATGTTTCTCATACTAAATCATATCCAACACAAGTTTCATACTTTCGTATGACTCTTTCATGTTAGCTGCATGAGTTAGCTGCAAAGGAATTGATGGGTATTTATTTCCAACATGAAGAAGGACTACTGTCAAACTATGTTTTGAGGAGTTTATAAAAAGACGCCATTCATCAGGATTGTTCATATGTACAAAATATTCTAGTAAAGATTCCACATCATTGCTCTAATATAAGTCCTCATACTGTGAGAAGAAACGTTCAAAATCACACTGCCTGTCACGGAAATCACTTCCAGTATTTGTACTTTCTAAAAAGTATGGGTCTCTCCTTTCTCCATCACCTGCACAATTAATCTGCACAACCTTCAACATTAACATAAGCTGCGTCTAATTCTGTTCTCGGTGGTAGTCTAATTGGATGTGTAGACTGTGATGGACTGGTCTTATAGCAGAGGGAATATTAGGATATTTCACGTGTCTTAGCTGTTATCCCTGATATTTTTATAAAAGATTTCACTGTAATACACTCACAAATACGTAATACAAAATATTTAAACACTTTACAACACAGATAACTTTAGTACAGGGAAAAATTGTAAAATGGCTGGCAAAATGACTATACAGGGAAAAAATAAGTTACAAACTGGTAGCTACGCGACGAACTTAGACACACGAGAGCTTACTGAAGTAGTGGTAATATTTCTTAGCCAGCATGATAGTGTTTGTTGATTGTATTACATTCAACACTACATTCGAACTGAAATAAATTAATATATAGTTTAAATATAAATTCTACCATATGAAATATTAATTCATAACATAAATTCTGCCAAAAATAAATTAATAATGTCATATACACTTATCCCCCATTTACATGGTACTTATTTTATACGATTTCGGATTTACACGGTTGATAAAACAATGGATTTCAAAAAACTGGTAAAAATATATATATACGTCTGCATATACAAAAGGGTCGCGTTTCGCAACCATAACAATTTGAATGTCATCTGTGGGAGTTGTTTCTCGTCTTTTACGGATGATTTAGTTAACATGATTCATGAAACAAATAAACATGATGAAGAGAATGATTCTGATGAAGCGCAATTCGAACCAGTCTCGTTCACAGGAAGAGTCATCAGCAGAGGACTTGAATTGGGGAGAAAATTGGGTAATCATTGTTTATAATAAGACACTAATGTTGAACGAGCTCTCCGATTCCACCGGGATGTTAGTAACTGCTTAAATTAATATGAAGAGGTCTATAAAGATTTAGAAAAGGGATGCCAGTAATTAAACTTATTGCTAATTTTCTAAAGGATCCTTTAATTTGGTAAAGGATCTTAAATTTATGAATGAAGTATAATTTTATGTTTTTCAAGATGTCTTACTTTTGTTTTACGTAAATAAATGACTAAATCATGCACATTTTAGAGTTCTTTTCATTTTACACGGTTTTACATAACAAAATCCAAGATTTCGATTTACACGGTTTTGTGCGGAACCTATCTTCAGAGTAAATCGAGGGATAGCTGTATATTGCACTTGCATAGTTCGTACCCATGTACATTCTAGAGAACTATGAAGGGCAATTGCAAAAAAACTAAGGCCGATAGGGAATTTCTGGCTTGATATTCGGGATCAGAGCTCAAAAATACATAACATTCAGCATCGTATTTAATGTTAGTCTCAATTTTTTCACCAAGCTATTTATAAAGATAATTGCAGGTCCATGAGTTGAAAATATTCTCAGCTGTATTATCTAAAGATGATTGAGATACTTGCATTTCTTTGGAATTGGAATTTTGTCTAGTCCTGCCTTTACAGACATGCCAGAGATTTTCGTAGTGAGAACGCCGGGTATCCGCATAAAAGCCCTATTCCAATATTTTGAACAGATAATCGAAGTTTGTACAATTCCTAGTTTCCCGATAAGCCATTCCCGTAATAACAATCTGTCCTATATTCTGGTTAATTCCCTCTACACTAACTTGAGATTTATCTTATCTTAGCATGCACTAATTACTTTCCGGCCGTGAAATTTATAATTCTTTCATCGGTCCAGTTTAGCCAGAATGAGAGTGCTACACTAGTTTGTTTAGTTAAAATAGTTTTCACTCTGCTCACGCAATCACAGACACAATGTACACCTTATCCAAAACCTGTTAGACAATCTGCAAGATGTCTAAAACAGTAGACAACCTACGAATTCCCTGGTAAATTGGACAAATTATCTCGCCAGTTTGCGTATTATCTGATTTCGACTTTTACCGTTAGCATATACAAACTGGATAAGGCAGGCTCTACTAAACTAATTTTACTACTCGAAATTCGTTTTCTACTACTAAACGGACACGATATTTAGATTTCATTGCAGCTAAAGCAGAAAATCTAGTTTCGCACAAATATTATGACAGCAAAGCGGTACAAAGTATTTATATTCATCTCTTCGATTTAACCAAAATTTAACTAGGCCTTCTGCCTATAATTTTTCAACTACCACATGATTGTTCTTTCAATTCATCCTTTTCAATAATGGATAAAGCAACTTATCGGCAAATATCATCACAATAATCCGAAAAAAGTATTGGCGAAGACTTCAAATATTCAGTGATATCTCCTTTTATGCTGAAATTATTGTAAAGTGGAAACATTTCAGACTTTTTTGTATATTGGACTTCTATAATCCTATTTTTTTAATCAGTGAATGCATATATGAGCATTGCAATGATTTATTCAAATCACTAAACTCTCCAAAAATTTTTAGCAAATAAGCAAGGTTAACAAGAAATCTTATCCCTAAACATATTTATGTGTTCATTATGAATTTCTTCGAGAAATATTGTAATCTTTTTTGGCTGAGTTCGACCACCCGTCGAATTATTTTTGCACGAGATATCCAAAGTACTTTATAATAATATAATTAGTCTCTACAGAACTTTTCAAACATTCTAGCTTTTACTGGACTGTTTTTTATGTAGTTTACTATTTTGTGATTGTTGTAAAAAATAACATACAATTCCTCGCTCATATTTTGTCCCCGTGGCCTGCCGCCGTGGCTTCACCGCGAGCAGCGACATGGTCTTATTGCCGCGGCCAGCGGTACTCTTTCATCAGATAGTGCTTTGATGGCGCGGTTCTGCCGCGTCCTGCAATATGGTTTCACAGTCAGCGCCATGGTCTAATTGCCACGGCCTGCGCTCTACTGTCCGCACTACTGTAGCCTGTGGCCGCGGCTTTGCCGCGGTTACGCACATCCGTGTTGAAATACCATTCACTTGTTATTACGAAATTATGGTTTAAATATAGTCTGAGTGTGTGTTCCTGTATTCCTGTATTTCCGCATTCTCGTGTTCAAAAGCCATTCCCGTGTTATGACGAATATATGTTCTGAATACTGCCTGAATATGTGTTCCTGTATTCCCGTACTTCTATATGTATGGACCATCTCCCTATTATAACGAATATATGGTGTGAATTTGGTCGCTGTAACTAACGGGTTGTCTGGAAAACGGCTTCAACGACAAAACGGAGTTATTTTATTATTATACAGATAAAAAGTATGATTGAAGATAAGTACGCAATAAGAACCATTTTGGGAGTATGTCATCGAAAACGTTCTTTACGAAGGAAGAAAAATTATGTCCTGGACATTAAAATATCATCAAAGAGAATAGCACTTTCATTGATAGGTAATGATGATGATGATTTTGCTTCAAAATCGTCGCAAAACAGCAGAGCAATACGAATCAAGGCCGTCATTTGGCGACAAATCAAAAAAAAACTGGTAACAAAGCCTCCCTTTGAAAATTGGTTCATGTCATATCGTGTAAAAATAATCCTCTCTTTGAAATCATTCTACTTTTAGATAATGCTTCTCGCCGCTCTTCTTTGGATAACTTAAATTAAAATGTCAAGGTCAAGTTTTTGCCACGTAATAACATGGGTGCAACCAATTGATCTTAGCGTAATTGCGGCTTTTAAAGGATCTTATTAAAGAGCTACTTTTGACAAACCGAGAAAAGATGACACTTTACTGATAGTTAAATTTTTATGTGATCAAAAACATTCAGGAGTAAGAAATTGAATATATTGGAAATAAAATAGGATTTAAAGATATGAATTCGTCAAACATTCTAGTACTATTAGACTTACTCGATCAGACGTTCTTCTCAATATTGATCAACAACGTGCACCAATTTAAAGACGACGAAGGAGAGAAGTTGAAAACGTTAAATTATTTTACAGCAGTTAAAGCTAGTGCAACAGATTCTTAATTTCGACTCTGACCTAGGAGCTTACAAGTTAGCCAAATAATTTACAAGACATTTTGCATAATGGAATGCACGAAGAAAGCAGGAAGCAAAAAAAAGTGTTACAGGCTAATTAATCTAACATGAATTCTTTGAATAAAAATAAATCAATTTAATAACGATTTATTAACAAATAATGTAAATATAATTTGTTAAATAAAATCTCATCTATTTAGAAGATAATATGGCGTGAAATTATCAAACGAATGGTGCTCGCATACAAAATAATTCAAAAATGATGCAACTTAACATGGAAGCTTTATACATAGACATGTCGAGGCCGCTATATGCCGGAGAAGGCTCAAAGCATGCCGCCTAGCTTGTCCTCATGCCGCTGCTGTTATACGAAATACCGACAAGCGTCGGAAGCCTTTGTTCTAGATATGACTGTATAATTATTACACCGATAGTGTATATTTCCACATTTGTTATTTTTCTGAAAGCTGTAATTATTTTGAACAGAAAAAATTTTATGACTTCACTATTATTTCCACTTACCATACTTCTCACCCTTTTGTGTTTGCAACCGATTGATAGTCTTAGACATCTGTCGCTGACTGTTTGTACATTTGAAGGGGATAGTGCTAGCAATTCTTCATTTGATCTTTACCCGATGGGAGGACTAACTTCTGATTCCCAAGATTTTGGTCTCGTAAAGCTACTACCACCACCGTCTAAGCGCACCACCACTTGTGCTTTCGTCAAGATAATACAATTTTGATCCTTAGAAATTTCAACGGATCATAGAAATCTTTAAACTTCCAAAAATTTTCTAGCACAAGTTTCCTTCAAGCCACGCCAATCTAGCCGCCAACTACACCGAATGCCACTGGCTCCGGCAATACGCCAGGGTAGACCAGCAAAAGGACCCACTCAATCCAGCGTTCATCAGGCACATCTTGGGTCTTGTACTAGTTGTTCTCGAGTGAGCAAAGCCGTACGTTTCAATTAGCATAATTCACCATTAACGGTGATCAAATCTATTTTCTTGAACAGCGAGCAAAATCGCAGTCTTGAATCTGATTTGCGTCAAATTAAGCACTAGTAGCAATTCGCTATTTGATTGTATTAAATAGACTCAAATCTCATTCAAAGCTTTTCATGTTACAAGCAGGCAGAATAAGCAAAGCAGTATAGCGTAGCATAATCACAACCCTGCTTTAGTAAAATCAAATTTTGTAACAAAATGTTTAAAAGGCTTTTTATTAAAAGGGAAATAAGTAAAAATCTAGCATTTCCGACATATTAATCAATTCTATTAACAGAAATTTGCATAACACAGTCCTTCATGTAGAAAAATTATCTGTGATAAAATCATCTGTTACTTTCTTTGATGATTTTTTTGTTGCTGACTTCTTAATCTTTAATAATTAATAAAATATAAAAATTTTACGTTTATAATAATTTCATAATAAATACAAATTAAATTTGATAAAGATAAATATAATCATTTATTAAACGTTTGCATCAGTTCACTAATTGTATTCGCATTGAATTCTTCTTGTTCGTGCGTCTTATGCTGATGAGACTTAAGTAAAGAACGCGTTACAAACGCTTCGGTACAAATATCGCATTTGTACGGTTTAATTCCAGTATGTGAACGTTTGTGAATAGTTAAACTGCTGCGCTGAGTAAAGCATTTCTCACAAATATCACAGGCATAAGGTTTTTCATTCGTATGTACCACTCTATGGGTACGTAACAAACATTTGCTAACAAAACGTTTACCACAAGCATCGCAAACAAAAGGCTTTAAACCTTTATGATTATTCATATGCGCTTCTAGACTCCTTCTTGAAGTCATAGCTTTACCACATATATGGCAGACTCGTTTTGCACGTGGTTTAGGTTTAATTTCAGCATGTATTGCTAAATTGTGTTCTTTTAATCTTCGACTACTTGAAAATGTGCGATCGCACTGCTGACATGTTACTTCCGCAATATTTTCATGACTCTTCAAATGCATCTTCCAATAAGCTTTCTCCACATACTTTTTATCGCAAAATTTACAATTGTATGTCATTCCGATATGCGATTTCTTCACATGTTCCACTAGTAAACAGTTGTAAACAAATTTTTTATCGCACTGAGTACATGTAAAACGTGGTTGTTCATGTCGATCCATATGTCCTCTTAAACTCACTTTTAAGACATTTTTATCGCAAAACTTACATTTAACAAATTCTTTATCGCTATGAACATTTGTGTTGTGTTTCTTTAATTGCCATATGAAACGAAACATTTTTCCGCAATCTTTGCATGGAGTTTTTTTCTCTTTATGATTGAAACGATGCTGTTGAGCTCTGCGCTTGTTTGGAAATTGTTTACCACACATGTCGCAAGCAAATGATGTTCTAAAACAAAAACATTGTATAATTAAAAGTTTAACATTTTATGTATAAATAAATCCAAGCACCGGCTAAACCGGCCATCTCATAAGTAAGACTAAAAATAATTCAAAACTTTACCTTTATTTAGATTCATATAACTTTTTGCAGTATTCTATTCCCCTCTGTGTAATAACTATCCCGTGAAATACAATGTTTAATTACTGCAACGAAAAATACGCGATAAAAGCTACGTAATACTTACCGGAAAATTAGAAAGTAAAATACACGAAGTTATATATATTATGTCCTGTACATTATTACTTATATATTTCTAATCACTAAATTTATATAATATTGTCTCATACAAAATGTACTATTACATTTTTTGTTTTCCCTCCATTATTATTTTATTATGATATAATTTGTCATTATTATATTATCTTTTTTTATATTAATTCATATTATTTCATTATTATTAATTGTAATTGGCATGAACTTAAAAAAAATCATAAATATGTACTCTTATCTTAAGAATAATCTGAAAATCATTTACAGCCACGATACTAATTAGTTTTTGACACTTTACTATCTAATCAATAAACACAAAGTTTATTGATTAGATATGTTGTAAAATATAAAGACAAGACAAACTTGAATAACTATTCTAACTAACTTTCTTTTAAATATTGATTTGGGGTTTTCGACTGTCAGGGTCGAAAGTCTTACGAGATGGGGATGGATCTTACGTGTAACAAATGCAGTCATTTTATGCCAGGTGTAGTCATATCTATCACCTTAATATCTATCAACGTTGCATAAAATTCATACGGAACAATTATTTTCTGCATGTAAATTATCGTGAGATGTAAATTAGTATTCAAATCAAATCAAATCGTGACAATTTCCATTTTTTTCTGATAAAAACTAAGACCATTTTTCTATCAACTAAAATTACAAAAATTGTGGGAATTATAGTTTATTTGGTTACGAATTTGATTAGTCCACCCACTTATAGGAAAGTAATTTAAGACAACGTTTTAGAAAGTTCTAGAAAGATTTTGCAGATTCTTGTTGGTAATGGCTTTAGGTTCACATCAGGATACTAGCCCGATTGTATAAAAACTACACACAGACTCACACAGGGACCACTCAAAAAATAATTTTAGTGCGGTTCTAAATAATATTAGGGTCAGTCACGGTTGCAGATTATAGACATAGTACCGGCTGGGTGAATTGAATTTATTATCAATTTTCGTCACAAGTAATAAATTATATTTTTATTCATTCCAAATAAAATTATTTAATGATATATAAAATGATAAACTAACCCACATAAAAAATACGTTATTGCACAATATTTTATAATATATAATTAATTTCTTTGCGTTCAAATTCCTAACATTAATTAATTAATTAATTAATTCTAAATAATTTGAGAATTTAAAGTAACAGTGTAATATTTATATAATTTTTATATCGGATGTAATAATGAGAAAACTGTAAGTATGCAGGAGTCATAGACGCCATTACTTATTTTATTTGCACTATCGTTGTTTGACCGCAAGTATTTTGCTATTGCTTTATTAATTTGTGCTACCTTGAACGTTATTTATCTTATGTACAAGGATTCATTTCAATTGCATGTAATTATTAATACATCATTAAACATTAATGCTTTCTTTCATTTCATCAGCCTTGATTTATGAGACAATTTGTAGTTGGTAAGGGTTGTGCCATACCACTAACAGTCTAGTTGTATTTATGTTTGTAGAAGGTAAAATAAGAGAGATCCTCTTAACGTTAGCAATTGTAAAATCTTTTGCAAATGGTGGCATTGCAAGTGTTTTATTTTAAACAGTATAGCGATACAGGGATTATTTAAGTTATTCAGTAGCAGTGAAACAAGAGTAAATAGAACTTGTAGTAAGTGTTGTACTAACAATCCCGAGAGCAGAAAAAAATCATAATTTAATTGCAGTTATAGCTCGCTTCGTTGTCCTCAAATATCGGTTAAGCAGTAAAATTAAGTTACCAGTTATTGCTTTTGCATTTAATATCTTATGTTTAATGGCTGGCATGTAGTACACAAACAGTTAGCACTATGTGAAAATGACATGCTTCGCATACTTTTCACAGTCCTTAAAGAGAGTACTCTTTACCAACATTAAAATATAAACATAACGAGTGTACAAATATTTATTGAGATATCATTTCAAAAGTAACAGCTAGTGCCGGCTTTAGAAGAAAGGTTCAAAATTACAATCTATACCCGCCTCTTTAATTGTAATAACTTTAGCTTACATATCTAATAAATGTAGAATATTTGCGTCTATAGCAAATAACTCTCCTGCATCTGGTATTATTAAGCAACTCGGGTACAGGTGACCATTCAAAAACTACAAATGGAAGTTTCAATATATTTTAAATTGCAGTTAAAATGTATAAGAAATAAGTAAAGAACAATTAAGAACTTAAAAATTTAAAACTTTTTTTATTGATCAAAATCGCCGCAGTATATTGAAGAATCCAAACTGTTGAGACGAATGTCTCTAGGTATGTCACATATTAGCATAAGCGAAACCCTAGGAATACCTTCGATTCCGAGGTTTAACTTCGATTCTAAAACCGCTGAATATTGCCATCAACAAAACGTTCATGGAATGCCCTAGATAATTTTCTGTGAATGGATTACTCGAGACAATCACAAGTGAATGACTCAAGACGACCTTGTGATTTTTCGGATTTTATATCACCTGAGATAATATCAAAAATTTCAAGAAGACCGGTATTTGTAATGCTTTAGATGATAGTTTTAGTATAGTATTCTTTAAATTAGTTATTTAGAAAAACTGTTGTTTATTTTTCCTATGTAAATCTAACGAAGAGATATATTTGTAATGACGTAATATAATGTAATAAATTGTAGTTTCACTTGATGATGGCAATAAGACGAAACCGGTCGTCATAATAAAAATTAATGAAATAAGAAAATACGCGTTTTAAAACTACAGTAGAGTCTCACTTATCCGACCTTCGCTTGTCTGACATTCCATCTTATCCGACGTCTCCCGCAAAAAGAAAGCGCCGCTTGTTCGCAAGAGTCTAGTTTATGTCAGCATTGAGTGTTCCGCTAACACAGAGATTGCGCGACAGACTGTACACACTACAATTAGTGCGTGCGGGTGTCTCTACGTTTCACCCATATCCTCACGTCGCTCTGTCATAGCTTAGTGTAGTGCGAATCTGTCTAGTAACTGCGTGATTCTCTTTTGTGGAGTTATTCCTGTACTTTAGATACTGTATTGATTATTAGGCTAATATGGCAAAGAAAAGACAGAAGGTTGTTGTATTGATGCAACAAAAACTTCAGACAATCAAAAGACTGGACAAAGAGACAATGCAGTAGGTTGTTGATGACTATAGCCTCGGACGAGAAACGCCATTCCACGGGTAGGAGATTCGAAAAATAAACGATAGAAAAATGCATGCCATTCTTCAAGAGTCACTGAAAGTGCATTAAAGTAGAGAAAAACAATGAAAAATTGTGAATCTGAACAACTGTTTTGTACTTATGATTTACCCAGTTCAGAGACAAAGCTGTGAATATCTCGGGGCATATCCTGCAGGAAAACGCGTTGTATTTTCGAAATGAATTTAATGAAGGTGACGCAGAATTCACGGCAAGTGTTGAGTGGTTCGACACATGGAAAAAACGTAAGGGAATCCGCCAGTTAAATGTTTGTGGGGAGAAACTGTCCTCAAATGTTGAACATATGAATGAATTTCATAAACAATTTCATCTCTTTATTGAGAATGAAAACCTTACAAGCGATCAAATTTTCAACTGTGATCAGACAGGGCTTAACTTTAAGTTGCTGCCTAGAAGAGCCTTGCAGTTAGAACAGAAAACTAAGCCTCTGGCTACAAACGTAGAAAATAAACAATTCTTGCTTGCAGCAATGCATCAGCACCATAGAATGGATCTTGCAATGATCTGGAAAGCAAAAAATCTGCGAGCATTCAAAACAATTCCAAGAAATGCTCTTCCATTAAAGTAATACAATCAGAAAAGTGTGTGAATGAGCAGTAACATTTTTAAAGAATTTTTTAAGGTATTTGTTGTCTCCACAGAAAAATATTTGAAAAAATAATCTTCCAAGAAAAACCGTATTATTGTTAGACAACGCCCCAAGGCACCTGCGTACAGATGACCTTCAAGATTGCGACATCAAGGCGATGCTACTACCACCGAATGTATCGGCCATTTGCCAACTAATGGACCAGAGCGTTTAAGAAACACTTTAAGAAATTATACGAAATTAAAATAAAATAAAGAAATTACCGAAGAAAGCTACTATAGACATTGTTAGAACAAGGTAGACAGGTTAATGTGATTACTAAATTGAAAACCGTTAGGTTGCAAGGGCCTCGGTGGGCGTAAATGCTTTAATAATTGCTAAATCATGAAATAAGTTGTTAGGAGAAAACGCAACTAAAGATGAGGAGGATAACAAAAATTACCGAAAAAGCATTCTTCCTCACGCATCCCTGGACGTGAGGAAAGGACTATAGATGAAGTTGAATGATGGGTAGCAACTTGAAAGTTTGTAAAACTTTAAGTTGGTTTTTCTTTTACGCGGTTTTTTAACCTTTCCCTATTATCCGATATTTTCGCTTTCGCGCTATAATCCGACGTCATGACGGTCCGTTTATGTCGGATAAGCGAGACTCTAGTGTATTTAATTTACATCAAAACAATTCCTTTTACAGTAAAACTTTATATTTTTTCCCTATTCTGAATAATTATAATAGAATGAAATTTTCGTTGATGCATCTTCAATAATGTGCTCGTAACAAATGTATCATCACAGAAATCACATTTGTATGGTCTATCGCCAGTGTGAACGCGCATATGAATTCCCAAAGTTCCACATTGAGAAAATCCTTTATGACATAATTTACATTTGTAGGGCCTCTCTTTGGTGTGCACAACACTATGTATGCGTAACGATGAGTTTTTTACAAAACTTTTACTGCATACATCACATGAGAACGGTTTAATGCCTTTATGTATATTTAAATGTGTATCTAGGCTGCTCTTGCTAGTCAATTCTTTTCCGCAAAGCTGGCAGACAAATTTCTGCGGTTGAATTTTGCCCAAATGTCGTTTATTCATATGACGCTTTAGAATTCCGGGATGTGCAAATACAAGATTGCATAAAGTGCATTTATTAACAGGCTCTGAATCATGTAGCTTAACATGCCAATTCAAATAGCTCTCGGAAGCAAAAGTTTTATTGCATACAGAACATTCATGCCGCACACCGAGATGAACATGTTGCATATGCTGCCTCAATGCAAATTCATTAAAATATTTAGTACCACATTGATCACATTGATATTTGGGTTCCCTATGTGTTTTCAGATGAGAATACACACCATAGGAACTAATTGATCTGCAGCAAATTGGACAATTCGTTCTTCTTGCCATTTTAGTACCATGCTTAAAAGCAATATGACTTGCGACTTCAGTTTTTGTATAAAATTTTTTATCACATTGTGGACATACACATTTTTTCTCCCTATGACGTTGCATATGTTTCCTTCTCGCTTCTTTATTTCTTGTCATCTTGCCGCATACATCACATTGGTATTCTGTTTTTATATGCTCTCTAAAAAAAAATAGATACATTTAATTCGAATTCATTAGTTACGAGATTTTAATTTCACGACAATTTTTGAATTGTCGGTACGCCGACAAATTGTTTTAGAACTTCTTTCATGCTCATTACAATTAAGGACTACACGATTAAATTAAATAAATATTATTGAAAATAACTTCTAGTATTTCATAGTTTTGAAAAATTAATGACTGATTTAAGTAAATTTAGAGCCCTTAAGATGGATTGTGACAAGTAGCCACCAAGAGGTCGGCACTGGATACAAATAAACATTTCAGTTATTTCAATTCCCAGAACGTTTTATTTAATCATTCATTGTGGAGATTATTATTTAGCACTGTACTATGCATATGAAAACTGAAGTGAGAACAGCATCAGTGGAGGAGATTAAAAGAGCGATCAAAAACAGTAGAACTCCAGGTCCAGGTCCTGTAGGTTCAAAAAGGGAGTACAACAACCAGCGGGGCATAAGCGTGACCAGCTCAGTCACGCTTCAGAAAGTAGGCTGTATGGCCAGATCCTAAAAGAAAGAATTGAAGAACTAGTACATCAGAGCGTGTTTAGAGTAGCCCGATCTTGTACAGATAACACTTTCTGTCTCAAACAAATAAACAAAAAGAAAATGGCATGAGGAAGACCTTCACAAGTAGTATCATTGATTAAAAGAAGCGTACGGCTCTGTGCCCATCAACAAACTGTGGAAAGTATTTGATTACTTTCAAATTCCATCTACTTACATTAACGCTCTGAAGAGATAATACAAAAACAATACTAGTGCAGAAAGAGTAGACTGGAATTTTCTGCAGAATTTCCAGTAACCAAGGGAATGGGAAACGGGCGGGGTGCTGCATTTTGTCTACACTTGTTAAAATTTACATCAGCAAACACTAAAACACTGGCGCAGATAGGAACTAATTGATCTGCAGCAAATTGGACAATTCGTTCTTCTTGCCATTTTAGTACCATGCTTAAAAGCAATAT
>WYDF02307241.1:0-15211 GCA_009867245.2 Adranes taylori | reverse complement strand
ATTGTTTAACATTATATATATATATATATATATATATATATATATATATACAGGTAGCTCTCGGTTTATATATATTTCCAATAAATTTAATTAATGAATGATAAATTAACGTACAGGCTTCACTATTATGTTGCTTTCGGCCACTAGTTTCGAGGCTAAAGCCTCACCATCAGACGTTTGGATGCTAACTGGTTTGTATCATGTTTGTATTGCCATTACAGATGTGTCCTTCGTCATTCGTTGTCGGTTTCCCTTCTCACTTTGTCCTCGCGCGCGCTGATTTCAGTGTTGCAATGTTTCGGATATTTATTTATTTTATATTCTCTTTGTTATGTTGTTTTTAGTTGGTTTGTAGTTTAGATAGTCTGTTTTTTGTCACGGAATGCAAACTAGTCGCAGAAAGCAACATAATAGTGAATCCAGTACCCTAATTTAACATTAATTAATTTAATAGGGATCAAGTTATAAAAACAATATTAAAAAAATTAAATTTAATTAAAATAAATAAAAATATTAATAGAAATATTTAAGTACCCATGTTAAGGTACCCATAGACCAACACATCTTAATATAGATCTTTGAACTCAGCCTCTAACAACTATTACTGCATTATGAAAAATGCAGATAAAAGTAAACAATCTGCTTAAAAGTCTACGGCAGTAAATGTAACGTGAGTTACAGAAGAGCTAAATTAAAAAAATATGTAATCGGTATGGGTGGATGATGCAAATAGAAACAACATTCCCTTGACTGAAGCTGTTATAACTGAGAAAGCAAAATCAAGTTTTGATGATCTTAAGGAGACAAATGGCGGCGATGAAATTTTTTTGGGAACCAAGGTTTTTGGTTTTTGAGATTTAAATCTTGAAGTAACTGCTGTAGTGCAAAATTATGTGGTAAAGTAGCAAGTGCAGATGTTACGGAAGCGGGTGCTTTTCCTAAGATATTTCAAGGGTATGTAGAAAAAGGCAGTTATTTTCCAAATCTTGTTTTCAAAGTTGATGAGATTGATTTTTATTGGAAACAATTACCAGGACGAAATTTTATTTCTCTTAAGAACCTTCCGCTTCAGGTTTTCAAGTTGCGAAACATAGATTAATTCTTTGATTGGGAGCCAATGTTTGAAGGACGTTGAAATTTAAACTAATGCTAGTCTATTAGTGACAGACACCACGTGCTTTAAAAGGTCTAATTAAAGACATGTTATTGGAAATGGAACAAGGAAGCTTGGATCATTGGAGATATCTTCAGAGATTAAGTTAGTTTTGCCCTACTCTACTTCGCTTTTGTGAAAAAAATTAATTACTACCCAAGGCAGTTCTTCTCATGAACAAGGCTACAGGACATCCTCAGAACCTTGATGAAATATGAACATATTCGATATCAAAGTTGTTTACATCCTGGCCAATAAATCTTTTTAGTCACCAATAGGACAGAGGCTTATTGCATCCATTAAGCATAACTCCGTAATACATTTTGGAAATTATGAGATTTTAGGCCAGTGACGGAGTTTAGTTATTGTTTTCGTTCCGGTTTTCCTTAGTAGCAATTTAATTAAGTTACTACATTATATTTACGTATTTAATTAATTCCTTTTGCTCTTATCCACAGCTTCGACGAAGTTTTCTCAACGCACTTTATTTATAGCAAGGACTTTCAGCTCTACAATGATATTTCCTTCCTCCTTTACCTCTTCATCCACAGTCCTTCTCCATGTTGTCTTTTGTCTTCCACGTTTCCCTTTTCTCTGCGGATTCCCGAACAAAGCTTGTCTCTACACAGTATCCTGGTTTTTTCGTAGGCTATGATAATCCATCTCCATTGTCATCTCTTGATTTGAATGGAGATGGATTACTCTCGTTCCAAAGATCATCGGTAGATATGCCATTTGGTCAGAAGATTCGGAGAATTTTTCTATTCCAGAATACCGGCAAGCAACGATGGCATCTATTAAGGAAGACCGGCAAGCTACTGTTCATTTTGGTGGTAACCGTATAATAGCACTGCTCACACCTTGATTCTGGAAATTCGGAGTTTGGCCACTATGCTCCCAACTCTTTTACATTTTCGATGTCTCCATTGTTCACTCTCAGTGTTCATGCATCTGTTGTGTATATCTTCATAATCTTAGTCTTGGATGAGTTCACTTTCAGACGCACCATCTTGGCTTCGCACTCGATGTCTTGGATATTTAGATGGTTCTGTGTGAGTAGGCAGATATCATCTGCAAAATCTAGATCCTCCAGTAGTTCATTCAGCTTCCATTGTATGACCCTCTTTTTTCCATCCGTGACTTTTCTCGTCACCTCTTCTAGAACCAATAAAATGATTGTTGGATATAGAATACATCCTTGGCAAACTCCTGACTTAACTGCGAATGGTTCTGTGATTTTCCCTTCGTGGATGAAACGACATGTGTAGTTGTTGTATGTTTCTTTAATTACTTTTTGCTATCTCGTATTTCTGCAGGGTTTTTCACATACTGCCCCTTTCAAGGGAATCGAAGGCCTATTCAAAATCTACAAATAGAAGATGAAGGCTAGTTATAAATTCATTTGACAGTTCGATAATAATACAAGGCGTGTTAATTTGGTCAATACAAGAATGATGACATTTAACCATACTTGCACTGATCGTCTTCGAGTGAGCAAATTTGCTCGTTTCGATCAGCATAATTCGACTCCAGTCACTAGGAAAATTCTATAGGCTTTAGCTCAGCTATATACATATATCACATTCATTATTTTCTGATGAATCTTTTGTTCTCTTGTCATTTACTTCTAATTTCATTCACTCATATCAATGTTTCATAACCCTTCTTTGACAAACTACTTCGAAGAGGTGTCAACGTCAGAAGAGGAGTGAGGGCAACCGCTCAACGCACCGAGTCAACCAGGATACAGCTAATTATTCCACTACTACTTCGGAGACAACGATTAAATCCTTTGTATGCATCAACTTCATTTTCTTCCGTCAAAATTTACATCGTATATTCAGCAACTTATCTCATGTCATCAACTACGTATTTCATATCTTCGTCATGCTTACTAGCTGGAAGAACGTACATTATCTTCGCTAATCGTTTAACATTCAAACATTTAATTCTACCGTTGTTCTGGAGCAGCAGAAGGGCAGCGGAAATCCAATCAGAAGAACAAAATATTATTAGAAATCAAATTATCTTCAGTTCGCTACTTTTTACTCGCTATTTTAATAATGGAAAATGATAATGTATCATATTAACAAAATCTTGAATTATACATAGAATCTATACATTGTTTGTCATTTAAAAGCTCAAAATCTAATCATACATATGAAGTTATAAATACCAATCTCAATAAATACTATTTTTATTACCTCGTTATTGCGTATAACCCAAAGAGCTCATGTATGAACATTTTATGTCTCGAACAAACAGAATAAAATAAAAAGCGGCATAGTAGTCAAAGCAAAAAATACTATCCTCGTTTGATAAGATCAAATTCTATAGTTTGAGATGAAACTGATTTACCATAGCCTTTTTTTAATCATAGACAAAAACTTTCATCCATCAAAAATGTATGCTTTCAATTAAAAATGTGTAACACCTTACCTTACTTGGTGCCTGTTTCGTCACTCCAGCAGAATTATGATTATTTGAAGATGTTGGTTGCTGCTGATTAAAATCATATTCATAATGTTGTTGGTACGCTATTGGTGCTGCAGATGCTGATGGTCCAGGAGCATGCGCATATTTAACAGACGCACTCGGTTGGTTTACATATTGCAACTAAAATTATCAAGAAAATGAAATTGTCTGTCTACGTCATAAAAGTTTTTAGCAACCCCAAAAAGTGACTAACTCACTGACGCGACAATTTTTGTTGTCATATCGTAAGTGAATATAGTCAATATTATAAATAAACCAAGTAACAAATATTATAAGTAATAATATGACGTAAATACCTGTAACTCATGATTGGGAACGGAATAAGCTGCTGCTCTATCAATACCGCTACCCTCTGATGCAGTGAATGTTTGCGGTGTTACTTTTGCTGATGCGTACGCCACTGCAGGTGCAGCTGGTGATATATAACCAGTTTTTTGTGATGTGTATGACGATAAACCGCGTTTCTCCTTATCGGATACGGATGCATGACTATTTGATGTATTATCTTTGGTGAATGATGTTGCAATACATGCGTAAAATGTTAAAAGTTTTATCTGAAAGAATTAAGTACAATACTCAATAAATCAAATGTTTTAAACTGGAATAAACATGTTGGGTCAAACTGGAATAAACATTCCGCATGGAGTATGTAACAAAGTTTGAACTAGCGAATTATGGCGAAATGAATGGACTGAGTATGTACTCATCTCATGTTTCAACTAAAAATGTACAACTCCTAAGACAGATTCGGCAACCAGAAGGAGGTTTCGTAATCTTGGGGCCCAGGAAGCAAATCCTAGACATTCATCAATTAATTTCAAAATCCCAGGAGTTCTATGTTCCGCCAATTATAAGCTTTATACTTTACAGTAGGAGAAAACCACGAGAGCAAGGGCATGCATATCACCGGTTTTGTGTGTAGAACCTGTTGGCTGCAAGTGGCCAAAATGTAGATTTTGGTGACTAACCCATTATCTATCTAGTTAGGCAAAAACAATTTTTTTTCTGACTAACTTACTATATGACTAACTGGCAATTATATTCTCTTACTCACTTATTGTTTGAGTAACTAGACGCGTATACTTGGTTGCCTATCTGCGAAAACATGTAAATAAACAATATAATACATTATTTACATATATTCGAGGTCTTATTAATAATAATGTAAATAAACAATATAATATATCCTTATTAATACGACCGCCATTTGTATGCACATATTTATCAACACAAATGGTCACCACTTGAATGTATATACATATTATTTCTGAAAACAGCATACCCAAGCTATCTACCGCAGAATTTGTAGCAGAAGTCTGCAAAGCTACAGATATCGTTAAAATTTAGACACATTTTCGTAGATAGGTGTTGTAGTCTATTAGTGACAGACTCCAGTTAAAAAATATATTATATATTTTGTAAAGTATAATATTAACTGATCTTTAGCACTGATCTTTAGATCTTTAACACTGAATAATACATTAAAATGTTTTAAGCTGCCAGTGTTTTAAATGTGTGGGAGCCTCGGGACTCCTTCGAAGGCTGGTGGCTCCCGGAGCAGAACAGACTCGCAGCCTGCGCTGTTCCGGGGTCTGCGTTGGCGGTTCTTTGTGGGCCTGGCCTAAGGCGGCCGTGTAGAATGTAAATAAACTTTTTGAGGTTATGTAATTACACGTTGCCAGGACAATTCTCAAAACAATATACAGGGGTGTAAATAAAATGGCTTGAATTGAATATGCTCAATTGTTGGTGCTTGAATATGCTACATAGAGTTGATGTCGAAATACGTATATGATACATAGAGTTGAAGCAGAAAGTAACCCGGTACGCTCTGCCTCTCACCCTGTATGTCGCTCTTCACTAAAATCGCGTATTTACCAGAATAATAATAATAATAATAAACCTCTAAGGGAAATAAATAAAGCCAATAAAATAAATTAAACATTTATTTTAGTGCTTTAAAAAATAGATATTATAATTCGTACATACAAGCTTTAGATATACTACATTCACTGTTAGACGGCAAGTCCGTATAAAATAGATCCTTGACTTAAATGATAGCTTGTATCTATCATTTAAGTCATGGATTTTAAGTCAGCGAAATATAGTAAATTCATATGTAGACGGCAAGGGTCTAAATTTTATCACCTTGAGTAAAATTACAAGACCCCTACGCTGGAGGGGGTCGCAATTCGTGACTGCCTTAAGGCATCGTGACATCAAAAGCCAAATATGGATAGGAAATATGTATAGAGCGAGCAAGAGGGTCTGTGACGCAGACTACCTACGGCAGATGGTAGATGAAGCAAAATATAGATAGGAATATTATATGTAATATAGCGGGTTGAAATGATTCGAATATTTTGTCAATGAAACCATATATATTGCTAAAACGTATTCTATTAAATATCAGTAGTGGCAATGTAATCATACTATTTTTTTACATTTTAGGCAAAATATAAGCAAACTAGATGATAACCCGTCGTAAAACGACTATCCATTACCAGGTCATATTTTATTTACCCAAATTAGTTGGGTTATTTGACCCCTGCCGGCGTTTTTCGTAACCCTAAAGAGTTGGATTATTTGACCCCTACCGGAATTTTTCGTAACCCAAAAGAGTTGGGTTATTTGACCCCTGACGACTTTTTTTATAACCCAAAGACTTGTGTTATTTGCCCTTTACCCTACCTTAATTTTTCCATAACCCAAAGAAGTTGGCTTATTTGACCCCTACCTTTTTTAACCCATGGGATTTGGATTATTTGACCCCTACTAACTTTTTTGTAACCCAAAAAACTTGCGTTATTTGGCTCCTACCGGTGTTTTTCGTAACCCAAAGAAACTTGACACAATTTGGGTTCACTTGGGTTCACTTGGGTAAACTTGGGTCAAAAGCGTTCCAGACAGACTGACAGACAAAGCTAGACGTTTATTTATATATACTTGAATTCTTTTATTAACAGTAAGAAACTATATGCGTCTATCTTGAAATTTATGGGTTTTTTGGATTTTATTGTTTCACACAGAGTAAAGTAGAAAATTAAGTTATATAATATAATCTAACATAATAAGAAAATTTAAATGCACGCCATTGCTAGTATTGAATGTAAACTAAATGTGACAAAATAAGTATCAAAAGCGTTCCAGACAAACGGGCGGAGAGACAGACGGACAGACAGACAGACGGACAAAGCTAGACGTTTATATATAAATATATAGACGTATATATCATATTTTCATGATGTGAACACATGACAAAATTAATTTCTTGCTTTAGACCATTTGGAGTTTGTCCAGTCTGTTCAAGTGTTAGCAGAAACTTCACTTGGTTTACCGCCTGTTCTATTATATTCAGAGTGGAATCCTTGTTGGTAAATTGGTTTTCAAAATGTTTTGCACAAAGTTCGGCTTTGTCTTTGTCCTCGTACACCACTAGGTCATCAACGAAACATTATCCTATGTGTTCTATTCAATCTTTTTAAGAAATGTCAAAATTTGTTGTCTCCATCTATCTCGCAGGCTTCTACAACAGATTTGTTCCAGTTTTCGTTTTTCTTGTATAACATATATTCACTTCTTGTTGTTCTTGTTAAATTTGACCTTGTCATGAGGGTCTCTTGACTGTGCGTATTTTTCATTAACTTTCAATCATCTGCATTCTTCTCTATTTAAAACTCATCTATTCTCTATTTCAATGGATGTGCTGTGCTTACGCTTTTTTTGTACACATTTTGTTGGTTGCTCTACTTCTTATTCAATGTCCTCCCACCATTGGATATTTTTGTATAGGGGTTCGAAGCTACTTATTTCATTAGCGTAGACTGTCCAGTATATCTTGTTGGTGCAAGTTTTGCATAAATGTTGACATTTTTCTCCTTCATACATACTGGAAGGTGATCTGACGACAGATTGTAGTGAATTTTTATTTCCTTCAGTTTTTTATTTTTATGGGTCAGAAAACTGTCAATCACGTCGCTTCAATGATTGATTTTGATTGGCAGAGTTATTGGTTCACTGGTACCAAATATTTCCAATCTATTTATTCAGAATGTTTCCGGACGGATTTTTAATTCTGTTTTCCCATAATGGATGTTTTCTATTTAAATTCCCACCAGCTATAGTTTTTCTTAGTTTGATTGTTTCTTCAACATTTCCAATTACTGGTTTTGTTTTGGTCCTTAAATAAAGCACAGCAAATGTTATTTCTTCACCTCCAATGCTTGTTTTCACTACTACTGTTTCAATATTGGGGTGAGAGGTTATGACTACTTCAATGCAACAATATGTTTGCGTATGATAAATGCTACTCCTCCTCCATTGCTAGCTTCTCTAACTTTTCTATAGATGTTGAATCCAAAGAGAGTTACTTTCTCTTCTATATTAGCCTCATCTCCTAAATGAGTGTGATGAATACATCTTCTTCCTCAGAAAGTTTTTTACATTACTGCTTTAATTATCCCTGGAAGTAAACTCAACAATATTTGGCTAATTTTGTTAGTCAGATCATCATTTGCGCTTCATGAGTTATGGTGCTTCACCTTTTGGGCAAAATATATTTGGCTGTACTAGTGCACCTTCAACTTTCTGACGTTTGCATGTTTCTCTTGCTACTTAATAAGATCAGGATTTTTCACACAGTTCAAATTACTTGTTGTATTATTATCAGCGCAGATAACATAGCATTATGTGGGAATAACTCGCTGGATTTTGTAAATTCAAGCGCTCCACCTATGTTAGGATCGCGCTCCAATCTAGCAACATTAATTAAACATAAGAATCCTTCAGCAGTAACAACTGATTGTATCATACATCGTCAGGATCAATTTTCAAAACTCTTCCTAAAAGCCTTTTTAGTACAGTAGAAGAAACTATAAAGTGGACAATGTTATTAAATAGACGCCTTTTTAAAGAACTGTGCACTGAAATGGTCTCCGATCATGATACTCTTCTTTTCCACACTAACATTTCATGTATATCAAAAGGCAGTATACTAGGATAGTTATTTTTACTGAGAAAAGAAGTTGAGCTATTTTTAGTCAAATGCACCAATTGCATTCAAAAGTCAGATGCGTTGGGCTTATCTGCTGTATATTTTTACACATGTTTATGAACAAAATTTGCAGTAGCGGAAGTTCTGGAAACATAAATGTAGCAGATGTAGAAAAGATTTTATGTTTGAGAACAAACTTTGTGCTTTTATTTGCAAACTTCAATTATGGGTAGGTAAGTTGGCAAAAACAATTACTCTACGTTTGCAACATTGAAAGCAATAGTCGATGATAGTAAAGATCACATATCACCGTGGATTACAAAAACACATCGGAGGTCATTTAAAATGCAGGTCGATGAATTCCACCTTTACTTCTAGGAATATAACCAGACTGAAATATCCATAAAAGGATTTGCAATCCTTTTGGTATTGGTGGTGAAAAGGTTCCAAAAATCCAGGAAGAGCTCATTGAAGTGTAAAGTAATAGTTCTTCTGTTCTGATGTTCTTCTTCATAGTGCGAACAAGGGTTTTGCAACTTTGCTTATAATTAAGAACAAGACCAGAAATCTATTGGAATCAGGAGGTCTTAGTCCTATAGCTCTGAGTAACAGCATTAGCCCCAAAATTATCCAACTTGTGAAAAGGATGCAAACTCAAACTTTACATTGATTTTCCATTAAAGGTTTTTTGTTTCTATTAAAGACATTTTTTTGTCGTTGGAAGTAGTGATAGAAATGTCCAATTCGGTTTTGTAAGGAGAACCTGTAATCACTCTTGCAGAAGCAGCTTTGCGTCTCCTGTTTGATATTTTCTTCTTAGGTTTTAAAACTGGTGAAGTATCTAAAGGTAATATATGACAATTGTTTTCTTGAACCACTCGAGCAGATGTTGAAGGCGAATCAAAGTTTACTGTATTTAAAGCCAGGTCTGATTTTGGCATCCGCCTTCTGTTAGATCCTTTCCATTGATCTCCCAATTGGTGTTACCTATTTCAATCTTTCTATTAGAAGCTGAAGAACATACGGAATTCAAAGTTTGGTTATCTGGAATCTCGGTCTAATGCTCAACAGCAATAAAGTCTGTCTTATTAAACACCTCTCTATTACAAGAGTATATCCCTGTCGTAAAAAAACCAAAAATTGCAGGATAACAGTTTATATAGGAGAAAAGTTCATCTATATCGTGAGGACCTAGATGACATTCAGAATGATGTAACCATTGTCGGATTGCTTCAGTGTAATGAGTTTTAGAGCTCCCATAAAAGTTTCGTCCAAGGGCTGCAGCCTATGTGTAGCATGGGCTGGAAGGCAGACTATAGTAACATTATTTTTTCTAGCCAAATCAATAATTTCAATATTTCTAGTATGCGAGTAATGTCCATCTAACAGCAGTAAAACTGGAGATTCCTCTGACGGTTTGTAATGTTTATGAAGCTTTTAAACCAATCTGTAAACAAATTGCTTTGTACCAAGTTTGAAGAGTGACATCTACCTAGAGCTCCAGTAGGTGCACGTTGCATAAAAGTGTCTGTAAAATTTTCCTCCGAAAAATAAGTCTAGGGGGTATGAATGTACCCCCTGCGCTCATATAGCAAATCAGCAAATAACAGTCACCAACGAACCTCTTTCAGCGAATGTCAGTGCGCCTATTCGTCGCTCGCCTTTATAACTTGGGGTACTTTACTTTCAACTATAGACAAACTCGTTTCATCAACGTTGAATATAGGGCGTGTCTGATATTTTCTTTTCTCACACTCCTTCTCGAGAGTATTGAAAAACGTACTGAGAGATTCTTCGTTGAAACCAGAAGCTCTTGTATATGATGTTCCAGTAGCTTTCCTTATAGACGGTGTGGCTTTATGGTGTCTTAGGAAATGATCTAACCAGGCACGGAGTCGGTTGACAAGCCATAATTTTCACGTCTTGGCGTATGAGTCCATAAAATTAAAAGCAAATATTTTACTAATTCAGCTACAAATTGTTCGGGAAGGACTGGTTTTCTGTCTAGGTTTTTTTCAACAACCTCCTGTGGTGAGTATCCTACATCATGAACAAGTCGCCGAAGCGTTGTTTTTGGCACGTGATACCTTTGCAGCTTTATTAAGCCCAATTGTTTAAGCTCAGACTAATGTAATAGCTTCTATCAATGATTTCTTGTCCCAAGTTCTTCTAGACTTAGTTCTTAGTGACAGTATTTGGCGAGGCATATTATAAGGACCTCTCGATTGCCGGTCGATTGCTCTTCCATATGATGTAACGGGTACTTATTCGAACACACAAATAATTTATAATATGTATTTGTTTTCCGTATCTATTAAGATAGGCAACTTATATATCAGGATTTGTTTTGGCCATCTGTTTGCTACCGTCTATCAATTCATTCGTCATCGGATAGATGGAGGCTCCTGGATGATTTTATTAAATTCTTTTTCGCTTTGCTGGCGGTCGTATGTTTAATTGAATATTTGATGTTTCGTGCTTAAACCTCCACACTGGCATTATTTAATAGAGTCAATTATGAAATTAATATTTCTTTTTACTTGTGTCTCGAAGAAATGTTTACCCGGTCCGGGACTCGAACCCGAACCCCTCTATTGCTCTTCCAATTGAGCTAACGGTCACTAATTCGAAGATACAAATAATTTTCAATATGTATTTCTTTTCGGTATCTATTAAGCTAGGCAACTTATATAAACAGGTGTCCAATACAAATCCTGATATATAAGTTGCCTGTCTTAATAGATACGGAAAACAAATGCATATTAAAAATTATTTGTGTCTTCGAATAAGTAGCCGTTAGCTTTGGACAAGCAATAGGCTGGCAATCGAGAGGTCCGGGTTCGAGTCCCGGACGGGGTAAACTTTTTTCGAGACACAAGCAAAAAGAAATATTAATTTCATAATTTACTATATTAAATAATGTCAGCGTGGCGGCTTAACTACGAAACATCAAATATTCTATTAAATAAAATATGTTTCATGTGTTCGTATTAAGGAATCCTGTTCCATATTACCATCATCATTATTCCATATTACCAGGGTTCCACCAGGGTTCCATATTAACAAAATCACACGTTGCAAATCCCACGTTTTTAACAAAAGTTTTTAGCAAAAGTTTTTAGCAAAAATCCCACGTTGCTAAAACTTTTGAGATGATTTTGGGCAAAATTATTAAATTTAAAATATTTTTAGGATTTAAAATTTTCAAAAATCTCGAAAGTTTTAGTTTTCAAAAATCTCGATTTTTTTTTTAATTTTCAAAATTGAAAAAGTCGATAAATAAGAATACCACAAAGTTATCTAAAGACAAAGTTACCTATTATTCCTAAAAAAATTTAAGATGATTTTGGGCAAAATCATTAAATTTAAAATATTTGAAAAATTCAAAATTTTCAAAAATCTCGAAATTTTTAGTTTTCAAAAATTTCGAAATTTTTTTAAAATTTTTCAAATTTGAAAAAGTTGCTAAATAAGAATACCACAAAGTTATCTAAAGACAAAGTTACTTATTGCGTTTTATCAATAGATCACTACATTATTACCCCAACAAAAAAATCAAAAATAAAATGATCGTAAATGACAGATGTTGGGTCAAGGATCACCACAAAAAATGTTTGGTTTTACACTTCAACATAACCTTACACCTCTAAACTGCTTTCTTTGAACTGTAGTCTCCTACACGACACGATCTACTCTTACAAAGTGAGATTTAACTACTTTAATGTAGATGTCGCCAGCAGTTTCGAATGAACATAGGGGTTCCATTATATCAGTAGAGTTCTATATTACCAGCTTCTCCTCTAAAATTCAAATCTTATATTACAAACTACAGAACATTGTTAATCATTGTAAAAAGTGTTACAAAACATTTTAATTTAACAAACAACTGAATTCAAAATTTGTTTTAAATTTATTATAATGTTAAGATAATAGATACAGTTTTTGATATTACTTAAATATAAATACTTTAAAACCAAATTGTTTTGATGGAGCAATTTTTAATTAAATAAACAATTTGTTTTATAAAATTTGGAATTATTGCCAAATTTTAATAGAACAATTCGCAATTCCTTACTATATAGTTGCCACAAATATAATAAAAACGATTTCTGCATATGAATAGAAAATTATCATCAAACAATGGAATTTTACTATGACTTACGCAATTTAGTAAGTTTATTTTACACACATCAGCGTTTAAAGAAATTATTCAATTTTTGCAATATTATTCTCTTCATGTTGTCAAATCTTTTGTTTGTATATATTATTCCGTTTGAAATCTGTAATGTTATGTGTAACATTAATAATAATGTAGAATATGTAATAATATGGGTGCTTGGTACCATTTCACACATAATAATATTTTATAATATAATCGCAACATAATGCAATAAATATTTAGAACATATAAAAGCAAAAGGTTAGAAAATCGATTTTATTATCTGAATAAAACTGCAGCCTACATTTCTTCTTTCTATAATATTTACTATTTTTATATCCATATAAATGAGGGTGGTTATGAATCTTTCACAGTTTATTATTTGCTATAACAAAATATTCTATAAAAAGCTCAACAATTAATAAATTAATTATCTGATAAGTTTACAGCTTTTAATACTGCTGAATATCGTACATGAAAAGAATGGACAAAATTGAAAATATAGAAGAGACAGAAGATCAATAAGACTCTAAGTAATCTAATGTAATTAACTTAAATCAAACAACAGTGCTCCTACTCTTACTCTAAATGCTTTATTCAATAAAAAAAAGCCATCTACAGTGTGACTGTTTTCGACAACGATTGTCTCATCATCAGACTACAAACGATTGCAATACAGTGGAATCAACAATATCCTAGTCTTCTGTAGCAAACTCTGTAGTAAACTCCAATTCGATGGATCTTCCATTGGAAATAACAATGGAAGGTTCAAGGTACGTTGTAGTAAGTACTTTGGAGCGCGTCATATTATAGATAGTTCTTTTTAAAAAAATTTAATATCCCATTTGTTTTGGAGTAGGAGCAATCTTGTTTGATTTAAATCAATTACTTCAATATACTTTGAATCTTCAATTATTATTGCCAATGGAAGACACATCCAAATGGTTTATATCATTTAAGATATTACCTGGGTTTTTATTGAATAAATCATTTAAAGTTGGAGTAGGAGTATTATTATACTCCTACTCCTACTCTTATTATATATATATATATATATTATGTATTATCTTTGTTACGTGCTCCATTATAAATATTTTATATATATATATATAAAACATCGTAAGCACTGTTATATATCACTTACTTGGTGACTCAAGTTTCGGGCGTGAGCCCATTAGAAATAGTACACCCGACAACGTCGCAAATATAACTTTAGACAGAAGACAGACACGTGCAGCAAACGACAAAACTCGACCATAACAACAGTCAGTTCGATAATAGGCCCACGCCCGAATCTCGATTCTCAAAGTAAGTGATATATAATAGTGCTTACGACGTTTTGTATATATAATGTATATATATATATATATATTATATTATATATATATAGTTAATGGGAAGGATGGGATTACTGTTGCGATATCAATTTCTCTGATTGAGGTTCAATATTCGTGAGCTTTAAATGCAGATCACCACGTTTCACAATATTCAAGCTATTTCTTTGTTTTGACAAAAGTTGAGAAACGACACAAACCCGCTTTCGACTAAGTATGAAGTTGGAAAAGCTATTAATAATTTCTTCGCGACTTTGCACAAAGATGGATAGTGGCCAATAATTTTTTTCTGGAACCAAAATTCTTCATATGAGTTTTTAAACGTTGCTTTTAAGTCGATATCATTTGCAAGTCGACTAAATCTTCTTCTAAAACCGGGCCTGCGTTTTTATAACTAGAAAATGGCGTTAATATCCATACAGGAACTTCCAAATCAAACAAAACTTTGAATCTCGTTTTCATGTCATTACGTAACAATTCCAAATAATTGATGAATATTACAATATGTTCATCTGATATTTCTTAGGTTTCCTGAATTTCCATCAGCTTTGGAAATTGATAAAATTTACGCCGAGCCAAATTGTTTTTAAATAATAACAATTTTTCAGTAAATGCTGTAATTTCCGACTTTCTCCTTCTCGTTATAGTTTCAAATTTATGGTATTAAATTTTTCGAACCAATCTGATAAATAAGCTACATCTTGTTTGATTTTTGTAAGTTCGATAGCAAGATATCTTTTTTCGGTTTCTTTGGGTACAGTAACAGATACTTTCGGAAACGGTATGGCTTTAGAAAAATTCAATAATCGTTTTATAAAGTTTATAAAATCGTTGAAAACTATTTCCTTTTGAAAACCATCGGACTTCAGTATGAATTAATAAACGTCTGCAGTCATCTTCATTTTCTTCGCACAATTTTCGAAATTATCTGTGGCCTCATCGAGTTGCAATCCAAATTCACTTCCTTTTAATTTTTCAATTAATTGTATATTTAGATCATCCCCTATGTGCTGAATTCTACGTTTAATGGTATTGTTAGACAATGGGACGTTTGAAAGCAGTTTCCCCGCCGTCTC
>WYDF02307230.1:0-15211 GCA_009867245.2 Adranes taylori | reverse complement strand
AACGGCAAACTTGGACGAAAATGGAATAAACATAAATGGAGAGACGCTCAGTCATCTGAGATTTGCGGATGACATCGGCATTATAGCCGATTGTATGGACGATGCAATAAAAATGTTGGAGAAACTCTACCTTGCCTCCTTGCATGTCGGACTAAAAATTAACATATCAAAGACGCAAATTATGTCTAACCTCGTGCTGAATCGAAATATCTCTGTTGCTGGAGTAGACATTGAAGAAACCACGTCCTATAAATACATTGGTCATGAAATTCGTTAAAGCAGAGATAATCAAACAGCTGAGTTCCCTCGTCGCACAGGACTAGCCTGGGCTGCGTTTGGGAAACTAAAGTACGTCTTAAAATCAGATCTGCCTGTATGTCTCAAAAAGAAAATTTTTGATCAGTGTGTGATGCCAGTACTCACGTACGGCGCGGAAACGTTGACTTTAACAAAAAAGGTAGTTAACAAGATTCGTGTGACCCAGAGGGCTATGGAGCGCCAAATGTTGGGTATCTCTCTTAGAGATCGAATACCAAACGAAGAGATACATCGAAGAACAAGAATAACAGATGTTATCGAAAGATTAACAACACTAAAATAGAACTGGGCAGGGCACGTTACCAGATTGTCAGATAAGCGTTGGACAAAACGCATTGTCGAATGGAGACCGAGGCAAGAAACGTTTCGGAGTAGCCCACCAACAAGATGGTCTGATGACCTGAAGCGTGTCAACAACAACTGGATGCGAACCACACAGAACAGAGACACAGGGAAAAGGCTACGGGAGACCTATGTCCAGCAGTGGACGTGAATGGGTTGATTGATGATGATGATGATTCCAAACATGTGACAATGCATATAAAAGTACTATGAGTTGTGTACTTTGATGATATGCGGGATTTATTTCAAAAATTATGGGTTAAACTTTACCATAGGAAGAATAAAAAAGGGATTCATGTCGCTGTAGATGTCGTGATCCTCTGTACTACTCGTTTGGGCTGTGCTTAATTGTTATTCACTAACAGATATTGTAAAGAGTATCTAGTAGACGAGTCCTTTAAATTACATTTAATTTTCCAAACTGAATGTCATTATAATTTTTTTATAACTGCTATATTAACCTATATGCTTTAGAAGAATCTTATGATGTGGATGGTAGATCCCAACACACATAATAATTGCACCTGTATACCAAGTCATGGAGCAACGTTCCATCAAGTGATGAACAAGTATCAGAATCTCAATCCAAGCAATTTTTTTGCGGAAAGTCAGGTATTTATCAAATATTTTATTAATTTAATTTTTTTTGAAAATAGGTACAGCTGCCGTATTGTATCCTGGCCGGTGGGAAAGATCTTTGATGCACAAAGTATAGGTTAGAGTAAGGCAGAGAAACTATTCAGAAAATAGAAATACAAACGTTTTCTTTTAATCTCCCATTTGGCACACTAAGAGCCGTACTTAATATTTCCTAAGAATTGACTACGCATCTTGAAGGCCGATCGTATTGCAGGCCATAGTACAATACGAGAGCTGTATTCATATATGTATATAAATAAGAGGTGTACCCATAGAGATTAATTTCAAATTGAGATTAATAGAGATTAATGTCAAATTTGAATTATATTTTGCGGTTGTGTAAAGATGACTAAAACTTGTTTGCTTTGATCAGTAATTTTTATACACGTAACCGTATACAGCAATAATTATATAAATAAAAGTCCTTGTATATAGGAAAAGTATAAACAAATGTTATTTTTTATGAAAAATAAAAATTAAATGTATTAAGACTGATTGTAATATTTTGTATTTTGATAGTATTCTCAGAAGATTAGTCAACAGACGGCAAAAAGATACAGACACGTAAAATCCTCTTATGCACAATATCAGCCTAATAATAGGGGAACATACCCAGTCAATGAAGAAAAGAAAACAGACGGATATATTTTAAATAATGTTCCATTACAAGGCAAAGAAAATATTTTACGAGGAGTACTATGTAATCTACATGATGATTTTACAAAATTGACAAGGTAATACATTTAAACTTCGCTCGTAGTTAGTAGATAACATGTAATTGTTTGTTATTTTGTTGACACAACCACGACATCGTATAGAACTATACCCTAGCCCACGAGAGAACATGACGTATAATTTGATGTCAGAAACGCCTTATGTACATGTTTTCTTACATGTGGCTTTTTAAACATCTCACTTTTTAGGGACGGCCCTAAAAAGCAAAATTTAAGGACAAGTATAGTTTCAATTGGCTGCCCCCAAAGTACAGTGGAGCCCTGGTTACCGTGGCCCTGTAAGTCCATACGTAAGTAATGTTGTCGAGTAACGTGTACGCATTCTAAAGAACGATAAATATTAAGGGCATCTTATAAAATGTTTCTTACCAATTGGATCATGCTTCACACCTATCAACCTGAGCAAAAAGTAATAAACTATGCTGGTTTAACATATAGTTTCTTTCAATATAATTTTGTTTGTATTTTTCAAGAGTTGAAATAAAAACTAACTAAGCTCTTTTGAGAGTATTTTAAAATTCCTAAATAAAAGTATAAAGTTCTTTGCTACCAATATAACATAGGATATATTACAAAAAACCATTCAATTTTAATCGCGGCAACGCCGCATTCTATTGGACATATTCACATCGTGACAGGCTCCTAACGCATCCTGATACACAATAGTACTAAATCATTATAGCATAACATCCTTCACCAGCAATTTCTTTGCGGCAATTTCACTTCTAAAATGTGAAAGAAGTGAGTATTTTTTGTATGTATATATGATCCAGATACTATTGAAGCGATTTTAATAAAATTTGATAAGCAATTTTATTGGAATTTGCTGTTAGGTCTGTACAAAATATAAGCTGAATTGATACAAAATGGCGTAAATGTGCTATTTTTATTTTTCCCAAAAATTCAATTTAAATGACTGCAATTTTTTAGGCTTGTAGCTTCTTACAGCATTCAGGATGTGAATATGTCCAATAGAATGTGAGATTGCCACGTCTAAAATTGAAACTTTTTTGTTGAGGAGAGGGGATGTGCGTCACGTATACAGTTTTGAGCCGAGACCTTTTAGATGTTTCTGGTTTTGTATGTTTACAAAATCTGCCCATTTGTTATACTTTCCACGTCAATTTCAATATTAGAGTATAATGCACAAAGCCAGCAGGCCCATATTTTTAGTGACCTGTTTTTTTTTGTTTAAACATGTACAAAAATGTGCATCTAAACAAAAGCCTGTTCTACATAACATCCAAATTTAAACTCAGCCTATTCAATACTCAGTCTATTCAATGACGACATTCAACACTTCCAACATATGGATTTGTACGTTGTCATTGAGCTGAGAAACAGCTATAACGGATGGACCTTGCATTTTCCACATTTTTTCTTCAAGTATAAAACTGCGATTTATAATTATTTTTTGTTACTATGTTTTTAAAGACTATATCACTATGTATTGTACACTCAAGCAATATGAACAAAAGCAATCCCAAAATACTATACATTCCACCTCATTGGAAGTAAATGTGGAGAAAACGAAAATTATGGTTTGCAAGAAGGGAGGGAGTGAATGTAGAAAGGATCTATTTAGTATAGGGAGATGTAAATTAGAAAGAGTGAAGAAAATGTCTGGGCTTTATTTTGTCGCAGAATGGAAGGTATAATGATCATATTGAGGCGATGAAAAATGAGACAAGAGCAGCTATAGAAAGAATGAGAACAGTGTGGGAGAGAAAGTTTGAGGAGTCGGTGAGGATGAGGAACACGATAATGAATGTATGCGTGACTAGCATAATGATGCAGAGGAATGGATGGTGGAAGAGAGGGAGACGGTAAAAAGGTGGAGATTGGATGTATACACAGAATGTTATCGAGAGAATGACCAACTATAAACTAAGCATTTATTATTATTTTAATGAAGTCGCTACATTAAGGTTTTCCAGAAAATGCTAACAAAAAGTGTTTTGATGATTAGATTAATCATTGGCCTATGTGTATTGTTTCATATGGGGTATATTTTAAAGGCAATAGAATTTATATCGACGATTACTTAATATTTTGTGTTTTATTCGCAAATTCCGGGTACAGAATGTATATGTAAAATTTGATTTATTCTTATGGATTATTACCATTCTTTACTGCAACATCCCTCATTTATCAATTCATTAACCTCATTAGTCATTAACTTCTCGCCTCATTAGCCTGTTTTATCGCTATAATTATTTTCTATAAAATAATTCCAAATATAAGTTTAGTCGAATCTGTGTTATTACTGTTTCAGGAAATATGATGAACTATCAAAATACATCGATAGTAACGATGAGGCGATCAATGATGTTGTAATGAAACAACTTGGCTCATTAGAACGAAAACTCAATAGCAAAGAAGAGGAAATTATGATGGTGATGGCACTCTATAAAGAAGTATCCACTCTCAAAGAACAAGTGCAGGAATTACGTAAACGCGCAAGTCACGCATCCTTCGTTGTACACCAGAAACAAAAGGAATTGTATCCAAATGAAATTCCTGTAGCGCCAATGGAATTATCGGAAGAACAAATGCCCGTTAATGTTCCAATTTATAAAGAATCTAAGGGCACTAAAGCAGCAATGCATTTGACACGATTGCTGAGGCAGATACAGTCATATCAGGAATGTAACAAAATTTTCCAAAAGAGGTATTAAATTGGATCTAGGAAGTGTGTACGTGTGCAACTTTTTTTTTTATATAAAATTTGTACTATTGGATTTTTTATAATTTGTGAAAATTATTGTTGAAATTTTGATGAGAATATTTAATAAAATATATTGGATGTATTTTTTTGAGTTTCAATTCTATTTAAAAATTTTCAAAAAAGATACCAGATTAGATACAAGTGCGTATGAAACTAAGTCAATTTGATTGCATGAATGGTTTGTACGTACTTGTATCTAAAACACATATACTTACGACCTGTTGTCATTAATTGAAACGATAGAAATTCTATTAAAAAAATACAGCATTAAACTTAAACAACACTTGGACGTATAATTTATTATAATCTTACATTAAAATTTATACATTTAAGCTTCCCTATTAACAAATTTATACATTCTTTTCTCTGTTTTTGTTGCACGTTATAACCCAGAAATAAAAAATTACTAATAAATGTTCATATGTAAATTACATGTTATAATATTCAAAATATATATATATGTATGTATTTCACATTTTCTTGTTCACTTACTTCGTTAGTTTTTTGTTATAATCTTAATGAGTATACATTTATATAATTTTTTATGTATTAAAACTTTCATCTACAAATTGTTCGAGAAAATCATATCGCTTAAGCAGTTTTTCTTTCTAAAACCTCCAACTTTAATTTTTATCATAACAATCATCACAATTATTATATTTTCTAATCTTGAAATATTTTTCTTAATGAAACATAATAAATATGAATGAAATAATTCAAAAATTATATAACAAATAAAAAATTGTCAAAAACACAATTTAAGAAAAATTGCTTAGGTCTTTTGATATTCTCTTCAGTAATAACAACTGATTAAAATAACTATAAGATAATAATAATATTGGTATAGTTTCGATGAGGCCGAGTGTACATTATAGCCGCTCGCATAAGTCATATTAACGTAGAATATGGCTTCAGTAATTCCGGTTTGTGAACGTACGATGAAACTATATTCACCAGCGTCACGTGTTTTAATTTTTGTTATATAGAGTACGGCTTGATGACAGTTGGCAGTTGACGTCGAATTCTAATGAAAAAATAAAAATTTATTATTAACATTTATATAACAAATAGTTTAAGGTGATGCTCAACATGACAAACTGTTGAAATATTTGAGCCACACTACTTATTTGTGTTTCGCATGTCGTATTTAACTATAGATGTCCCAAAAAGAGCGAAAAATTTAAATTTGGCGCCATTGTTGCTTTTCTACTTAGCAGTGAAACATCTACGACAGTTCGATGACAGTTAGTTTTCCGTTAATAAAAATGAATTCCTATTTGAGACAGAAACGCATTTTTATGATTAAAGATTGCTTCAAAAATGGTAAAAGTCTGACTGCCACGATTCGCAAATTGCGCCCAATTTTTGGAAGATACAATGTTCCACGTGCGTCAACTGTGAAGAGAATAATTGAAAAATTTAAGAGGTCAATGTTCTTTACTTAGTCTGGCCACAAACGCGTTTTCGTCAAGGTCGTTCAGTAAAAACCATCACGACTGCGCGCCAAAATGTTGCCAAATGAGCGGAACCATCCATTCGGGATCGTACTCAAGAAATGAATAATTCTAAAGGCACTATGCAACGTATTTTGAAAAAAGATTGGCGTCTTCATACCTTTCAAATCCAACTGACTCGAGAACTCAAACCTACAGACCATATACAGCAAAAAGCACATATCGAACAATAGTGCAAGTTGTCAGTTATCCAACAAACTCATATTCAGTGATGAGGTCCATTTTCGTATTAATGGCTTCGTAAACAAATACAATTATTGCATTTGGAATAAAACAAAACCCACATGAGTTTCATGAGAAGGAAGTGTATCCTAAACGTGTCACTTTCTGTGTGGATTTTGGGATGGAGGCACCGTTTTTTAATGCTTCATTGGAGGCATCACTATAGTATCACTGGATATAGGGCTGGAAGCATCATTGGACCGCTGCCTAAAATGCACAAACAGTCAATGGCGAACGGTATTGAGATATGATAATCCCTTTTGTGCCACAAATGGCTGGTACAAGTGTCGAAGACATGTGATTTCAATCGGATGGTGTCACTTGCCACACATCACGAAAAACAATGGCATTATTATACGAGACTCCTTGATTGTCAAACTTCCCATGTGTAATTATGCAATTTAACATACATTGACTTATTTCTCTGGGGCCTTCTGAAGTCAAAAGTTTATGTTAATAATTACTCGACCACCCAAGCCTTGAGGGAGGAGACTAGGTGCTATATCACTGAAATCCAACCATATTTGTGCCAAATTGTGATTGGGATTTCAGTGATACGCAAATCATCCAGAAAAACTAAGGAGGGCATTTATTAGACGTGTTGTTCCATACGTAACTGTTGTTATCGTAAAATTGTGTTTTATTTAAAATTTTCTTTTTCCGCTCTTATTGAGACGCTCTTTATTAGCTGCGTTGTACAAGTTTGTTCCAACTGTAACAAAAACATAAATAAAAAAACTTATATAATCGGCTCAACAAGTAAAGCCCAACATCTTTATTGGTGTTGTGCGTCATGGCCTCTTCAAATTATTGGCAGTCGAGGACTACGTCTGTAGCTGTTTTTTGACTGGTAGTGTATATATCATACAATAATCATTATATTGTTCCAATTGTTTAAATCCTTCCTCAATTGTAAAACCATATCCAACTAATGGTTGTAGAAACCTACTTTAAATTTCTGTTTAGTATCTTGAAGTTCTTCGTCTACAACTTCATACTGAAATTGCCGTTCGGGTTTTCCTTCTGCAGACTTCCGCAGCAATTTTGGGCTCAGGTTCTAGTTTTTTGCTATCTCCTATCAACTAAAACCTGTTTAAGTCTCTTATCATCTTGGCATTGTATAAGGTACTTCTTAGTTATTTCCAATGGTTTTGTTGCTGAATTTACATCAGAATTCTTTTCTTGAAATACTTTACTTGCAATATTTACTTCAAACAGGATATTGTACCATGTAACTAGAAGTACCATGAATTTGTATTTAAAAATTGCATCTTTCTGACGGAATTTCCTGGTGGAGTATTTAATTTTGGACCATCAACGATCCCTAGTACTGAATCATATATTCCGGCACTATTATGCTCAAGACGCTTCAATTTATCAATCCTGTTCTCCGACCTTGTATCGCTTAATGGTTTAAGGGTGAAGTTTAAAATTTGGTTGGCTAAAACTTGCCAGTGAAGCAAAAAGTAATAGATGCACGAAAAAGCTTGTAAATTTGTTGAACGAATCCAAAGAAGGCAGCGTCAAGGCAGCACTTAGAAGAATCAATTCAAATCAATGTGCATTGCAGGAAATAAAGAAGGCAAGTGGGTTTATGTATAGTATTCATTTTTGAACACCGCATTCATTCCCTTTCATATTACTACCATTATCATATCCACGGGCGCAACAAATTCAATGGGTAATTAAATTTTCGTAAGCTGATCAATAAAAGTTTTAGGTATAAGTGCACTTTTTTTCAGTGGAACAAATCCTAAGAAATGTTCTTTTGTTATCTATTCGTCTGTGGATAAATCGATAAATCGTGAAAACATTGTCATCTGTTCAACTAATTTTTATAGTTTGCGCGAGGTTTTGAATGAGCTCATTTTGGATTTCCTTTCTCAATTTATTAAGGAGTGTCTCTTGGTTGTTGATTGGACGCAAATGTTCGTTCATTACCGGGTCAAACGTAGCTAAATATTCAATAAATTTTAAGAAGTTCCTATTACTGTTGCTGTACAGTCTCTCATTTTTTACACAAGAAACCAGGATTTCTGTGCTTAGTACTCTGCTCAAAGCCATTAAATGTTCTAGTAGACGCCCATATTCTTCCTCTTGTCTGATATTTTGTTGGTTAATATTATCAATGGTTAAGTCTTTAGCTAAACGCAAATTCAGTTCTCTCCAAGAATGATAACACACCACATGGTGGCTATTTCTTTCATGTGAAGACGGAATTGATCCAATTTCGAAGAATTGATCTAAATTTACAGCAAAAACAAAATATCGATTCATTTTTAATTTAATACATTAAACATAAACTACATACTTAGGCAGTATTCGTTGGTAATAAGTGGAAGGAAATCTTCTCTCATGTACATCTGTTGGGAAATCAAAAGTGCTAATTTGATATGGCCTGTTTTGTACAATAACAATTCGCAAGTTATCATCGCAATGAGGGCCAATTTGCAGAGACATTATAATCACGATCGAGAACCGTGGGATATTCTTTCCTACTGCTATTAGATGGGTCATACCCCAAAGTACTTGATCACAAATTTTCAGTGCCCGGCAAACTAGGAATATTCCCAAGCGGCTCGTTGCGCCCATTCATGAGCTGCGCCCTAGGCGGCTGTATAATTTTCCTTATTGTTAGCGCCGGTCGCTGATCCAGCTCATATTACTTTTTTACAAAATTTTATTTAACAAAGATAATTACCGTCACAGAATAAGCTAATATGTCGCTATCAGCTTCTCCAGGCCTGTATACTCGATCCTTTGCGATCCAGAATACTTTATTGTAAGGTGGGTTGGCACAAAACTCCATAGTCAACGTTAAAGGTTGGCCATGTACGGCAGTAATTGTTTTATTGTTCGGAAATATCATTGGACGACCTGAAATAATCAAATATTCTAACTAATATTTCAAAATGACAAAAACATTGAAACTAGTTCAAGATTAATTAGAAGTCATTTAAATTTAATATAAAAATTAGTAAACTGTAGCTTCTTGTATTAATAAACTAATAAACAAAAATTGTGAATGTTTCGGATCAAAACCCACAGCTTTCACTATACTGTTTAATGTTACACTAAGACTTATAATTCTTAAGTGCCATTTATTAAAGATTAATCGTCTCGTTGCCATGGCCGTTTTTGGTTATAAATATCGCATTTTTATGGTAAATCTTAAATTAAGCAACTTTACAATCTCAAAAAAGTTTAATGAATTTTTAAGGGTTTTATTAGCAAATAACCAAAATATTTTACCACATTGCTTTCCTAAAATTTTCAAAATATTCGTAAAAATGTAAAATCGCCAGATTGAGAACGAAAATTATCACAATCAAAATTATCAAAGATTTCGACCGCTCTGACTATAATTTAGTTGTAATTTTATTTTTAATAATTTACAGCTCATTAAAGGTGCTGTAGAGTGTGTAACGCCCATTTGTTTCCTAAAACATACTTGCCAGGCACTTTTTGCCTTGATTTTAGTCATATATTTGGAAGCACTCTTAAGTTCACTGTTGGCAATTAATGACAGGAGGCACTGTTGACAGTTAATTCAATAAAACAAAAAAATCCAAAACTGTTAAAATTAATTCGAGATAAATTAAAAATTGTTTACATTTAATATAAAATAAGTAAACAAATTTAAATTAAGTAGACTATAGCGGACTATTTTTATTAATAAACGAATGAACAAAATAGTGAATGTTTCGGTTCGAAACCCGAAGCATTCACCATATTTTTGTTGCAACCAAAAAATTTATAATATTTTATTGTCATTTATTCAAAAATTAATCGTCGAATGTTGTGGATCGAAACCCGAAGCATTTACCACATTGTATTACCCCAAAAATTATAATTTTTAATTACCATTTATTCAAAATTAATCGTCTAGTTGCCAGGGTAGTTTTTGGTCATACATATCGCATTTTTATGCCAAATCTTAAATCAAGCAACGTTGCAATCTCATAAACATTTAATGAATTTTAAAGAGTTTTATTAGCAAACAACAAAAATATTTCATCATATTTAGCTTTGAAATTTATAAAATATTCATAAAAATGTAAAATCGCCAAATTGTGTACCAGAATCATCACCATCAAAGATTTCGACTGCTCTGACTATAATTTAGTTGTAATTTGATTTTAAATAAATAAAAGGTGATTAAAGGTACAATCGAGTGTATAGCTTCCATTTTTATTCCGAAACTAAGAGGTACTTTTTGCCTTGATTGTAATCATATAGATGGAAGCACCTTTTTGCATAGTATATTCAATAAAACAAAAAATTCTAAAAATGTTAAAATTAAATCGAGATAAATTAAAAATTATTTAAATTTAATATAAAAATAAGTAATCAAATTTAAATTAACTAGACTATAGCGGACTATTTTTATTAATAAACGAATGAACAAAACTGGTGAATGTTTAGGTTCGATACCCGAAGCATTCACCATATTTTTGTTGTAACCAAAAATTCATAATTTTTTATTGTCATTTATTAAAAATTAATCGTCTCATTGCCGTGGCCGTTTTTGGTCATAAATATCGCATTTTATGCCAAATAATAAATCAAGCAACGTTGCAATCAAATAAACATTTAATGAATTTTGAAGGGTTTTATTAGCAAACAACAAAAATATATCATCAGTTTTAGCTTTTGAAATTTATAAAATATTCATAACAATGAAAAATCGCTAGATTGTGTACCAGAATCCTCACCATTAAAATTATCAAAGATGTTGACCGCTCTGACTATAATTTAGTTGTAATTTTATTTTAAATAAATGAAAGGTGATTAAAGGCATAATCTAGTGTATAGCTTACATTTTTATTCCGAAACAAAGAGGTACTTTTTGCCTTGATTGTAGTCATATAGTTGGAAGCACGGTTTTGCAAAGTATATTCAATAAAACAAAAAATACCAAAAATATTAAAATTAATTTAAGATAAATTAGAAGTTCTTTCGCACTTCGTAAGGAGTGTTGGCAAGGTACGTTAATAAGCCAACCCAAATGTCAACCTTACCTGTCCGAGCGATATTGTTTATCATCCGGTGCACCCTGCTAGATAACAAACGTGGCTCTGGCGACAGAGTCAAGGCGGTATAACCGTAAGAGGATATACTAATCTTAAGATCACGCAGAAGGCATTGGTACCCCACTGCGTTTTATTTATCCCAAGAACATTCACAAGTTCTTGGGATAACGAGTTCACTAGTAATTGCGCTCACAGAGTTCTGGCCTGATAGTGTGAAATGGACGACCGGCAATGGGGGTGTAGGAAACCAGGCACCGAAAGGAAACTTAGCTACTGGAATAAATATATAGAAGACACTAAACATCGCCACATGGAATGTCCGTGGTATGATCGAAACAGGTAAAGACGCTAGTGCACAAAGAAATCAGAAACTATACCCTTGTGGGTCTCTCGGAAACACACGGGAGAAGCTGAGGACATTTCGAAACCAAGAATCAGAATATCCTAATCTAGAGCCCCGAAGACTCTCCGAAAAATGGCGCTGTAATAATACTGCTTAAGAATCTTGCACATGCCGTAATGAAATATAAGGCAATTAATGATAGAATCATCGTCTTATGATTACAGGCGCGCCCAACTAACTTGAACATAATACCAGTCTCACTACAACTGATGCGTCTGATGAAGAGGTAGACAGAATTTATTATCAACTGGAACAACTCCTAGATGACATTCAAACAGAGAAATCACCATGATACTAGACGTCTTTAATGCTAAAGTGGACAGAGACCCTGAAGGTCCAGTCGCAATGGGCAGATTTGGACTGGGCGATAAAAAAGCTAGAGAACAATGTCTAGTACAATTTTGCACAGAAAATGAATTTTTCACTACTAATACAGAGTTCCAACATGACCCTAGGAGACGGTATAATGGACCTCTCCAGGAGGTAAATATAGGAATCAGATTGATTATGTCCTAATGAAGTCAGAGAAGATTTCCGTTAAAAACGCTCGAACTTTTCCTGGAAAAGACTGCAACAGTGACCATCAGTTCCTGGTAGCACAACTCCGTATCTAAATCTGCAAATCAAAGGCAAGCAAACCTTTTAAAAACCAATGAGGTCTCAAAAACTCGAAAATTTTTACCTCAAAAACTCGAGGTCTCGAAAATTTTAAATTAAAAGCCACAGAAGAATTCGTCAAAATTACCTCGAGTATAAACGCAAGTGACACTGCTAATTCTCTTTGAACTAAAGTAAAAACAGCTTTGATTGAGGCAACACTACAAGAAAGATATAATGAAACAAAATAGAGAAAGGCATGGATAACGCAGGAAACATGGGATACTGTGGAACAGAGGAGGCAACTTAAAACTAAAGGTATGCGGAGCACAGCTGTAAGATTCGAACATGGCAAACTACTAACTGACAAATTTCAGATAAAAGAACGCTGAAAAAAATATTGCGAAAAATTCATGGCAGAAAATAGCGACCAAAATAATCGACCGCCAACAATAGAGTTCACGGAAAAAGAACCCGCAATCCTGAGAGAGGAAGAAAGCGCCGCTATCAGGAAACATAGACTGAACAAGTCCCCTGGAGAAGATAACATTGTGGCCGAAATGATAATTACAGTAGGAGAGACAGAAGTTGATGTGCTACTCAAGATGTGCCAACTAATCTGGGACCATGGCAAATGGCCCGAAGACTGGACCAAATCGATCTACGTTCCACTCTATAAAAAACGATCTCAAGAGGTGTGTGATAATTACCAAAGAATAGCTCTCATCTCACATGCAAGCAAAGTACTGCCAAAGATAATATCAGAAAGCTTAAAGCCCTAATTACTATACAAGATGTACCACCGGAATAAACTGGATTTGTGCCGGGACTCGGGACTTGGGAACACATCTTCAACATCGACAAATCATCGAAGAGGCGAGAGAGTTTAATTTGACCACATATCTATATTTCATAGGCTACACTAAGGTCTTCAATTGCGGTCAGTGGCAAAATCTGTGGCATATTCTGGATGAAATTGGAATACCAAGACTCCTGATCGCCCTCATCAAAAGTCTCTATGACAGTGACGTTGCATACGTTATGGTAGAAAACGAGCTCACTAACACATTCCATGTTGAATAGGATGTCAGACACGGCTGTGTACTCAGTGCTCTTCTTTTTAATATCTATGGCGAATGGATCATGAGGAGGGCATTGGAGACATGGCCTGGTGGAATACTAATGGGGGCACTAAAATCAATAACAACGATACGTAGATGATACCACTCTAATTGCAGCCTCAGAAGAGGAGCTCATCGGCCTTATTAGACTAGTTGTGCAGTTCAGCAACGAAATCGGTCTAAGAATGAACAAAAATAAGACTAAAATCATGATATCAGATGGAGCAAATAACAACAGATCAGACATAAAGGAAAAAATCACCATCGCTGCAGTAAAAGCTGCAGCATCTTTCTGGGATCCTCAATATGTAATGAGAGTGGCTCCAGTGGCGAAATCAGCAGGAGAAGCTCACTAGCAAAAGAAGCTATGAATAAGGTGACAAATAGTTGGAGACGTCATGAAATCTCTATGAAAACGAAAGAAAACTGTAACGAGCCTAGTTTTTGCTATTTTCCTATACGGTTCGGAATTCAGATCATTGAAGGAAATTGACAAAAACCAAATCAATACACTAGAAATGTTTTGTTGGCACAGAATGCTAAGGATCTAATGGACACAAAAGAGAACTAGCGATTCAATAGTGGAACAACTAGAAATAAAGAAGAATTTACGAACAACAGTGGTGTAAAGCATAGCGAAGTATTTCGGACACGTGGTGAGAAGAAATGGCCTTGAAAGACTTACTGTAGAGGTCCTGGTAGTCGGTAAAACATCGCGTGGCAGATTACCTTTAAGGTACACGGACCTCATTATAAATATTACTGATCAAAGCCTGGTATTGTCCTTTAAGTTAGCTGCAAATAGAGAGGAGTGTAGAACCACCATGGAATTTAACTTGTGAAATCACGTTTCTCGAAAACGAGATAGCGACTAAGAAGAAGAAGAAGAAGAGAAGTTCTTTAAATTTAATATAAATATAGTAACCAAAATGAGATTAAGTAAGCCGTAGCTCCCTATTTCTATTAATAAACTAATGAACAATAATAGTGAATGTTTCGGTTCGAAATGGTGAATATTTCAGTTGCTCGTTTTGCTCGTTGCACGGTGAACGTTTTGGCTCGAAACCGTGAAACTCTTAATGCTACCACAAAAATTAAAATTTTTAATTGTCATTTATTAAAAATCAATCGTCTCATTGTCGTCGCCGCTTTTGTTCGTAAATATCGCATTTTATGTCAAATCAAGCAACATTGGAATCTCATAAATATTTTATGAATTTTATAGAGTCTTTTTAACAAACAACACAAATATTTCATCATATTTAGCTTTTGAAATTTATAAAATATTTATAAAAATGTAAAATCGCCTGTTTGTGTACCAGAATCCTCACCATCAAAATTATCAAAGATTTCGATCGCTCTGACCATAATTTATTTCTATTTTATTTTAAATAATTAAAGGCGCTGTCGTAAATCGAACCTTTCGAGGAGCACAAAGATCAAAATCTATAAGACGTTAATTGTACCAGTTTAAATCTATGGTTCGGAAACCTGGACGCTAACAAAAGCAGATGAGACGCTACTATCAACTTTTGAACGAAAAATCTTAAGAAAGATTTA
>WYDF02307219.1:0-15212 GCA_009867245.2 Adranes taylori | reverse complement strand
GTAGTACATACATGTATAATAATCCAGAAAAAATTTCAATCAAAAGTATTAAGTAGGAAAAGCGGTAGAACTTCGCGGCATTTACAAAAAAAAGATATTTTCGTTCAAGACGGTCGCATTCCTCTTAAGAGACGAATATGGGACATGTATAAACTCATAAAATCCGAAAACAGATATACTGCTTATCGTCGTGTTTCAAATGCTGTTACGAAACTACTAAGAAACTCAAAATATAATTATGAAAGGGCTGTTTGTTCTAGGTAACAGAAACAAATTTTTAATTACGTTTCAAATGCACTCAGGTCCAAATCCAAAGCCTCTCACTCAAATTATTTGATGATAGAGAACCAACAACAGATGTCAACATAGTAGCGGAGGAATTTGTAAAGTACTTTGAAGAAGTGTTTCAGCAAGAGAGATATGGACCCCTACCCTGATTTGCCAGTATAAAATAATGGTGGGAACACAATACATACCATCAACATTATCAAACAGAGAGTGTACAAGGCCTTAATGGAAATAAATCCTGATGGTAATCCTGGACCAGGCGGTACTCCTGTCGTTCTGGTGAAAAAATTCCTTGATGAACTTTGAGTAATATAATGCAAGGATCAATGGAGTCAGGCACAGTGCCACAGTTATGTAAAACAGTGACAATCATTCCAATATACAAGAGTGGCAACATACCGCAGACGTGTACCTACAGGCCCATAAAATCTCGATCTTATCGAAAACCATCGAAAAAATTATAACTGAGGATCTACTAACACATATTTTGCGATGCGGCATCATAGGAAACCACGCATGGATGCATGGCTTCTCGCCTGGAAGGTCTACGGTGACTAACCTACTTCTTGCTGTAAATGATTGGTCCCTGAATATTGATAAAGGTGAACCTGTTGATGTCATATATTTTGATTTTGCAAAGGCTTTCGACAAAGTTGCAATAAAGCGTCTGATTCATTAAAATGCATTAAAGATGTTTTGACGAATCGTAGTTATCGAATTCGAATCACAGAGTCGCTCTCTACGGAACACAGAGTGGCCTCGGGTGTATCTCAAGGCTCTGTACTGGGCCCTCTATTATTTCTATATTACATAAGTGATCTGCCGAATGATATTATATGCAAAGTAAGTAAGTCCCTTTACTAATGACACAAAGCAGTACAGATGATGTAGCTAGGATCATAATCATTTGCAATAGGATATCAACTCAATTTTACTATGGTCGAATTACTAGCAAATGCCCTTAAATTGGACATAGCGTCCGGTTCTAAGCATAAGAACATCGCAGACGTAGAAGAGAAGCTCAACAGAGTAAGTGACCACGGTTTATTATGACAAATATGGTCAATATCAAGAAAAGTGCCTCGGTAACGGATACAAGAAAAGTGCCTTTAGTAGTTATTAGGATATTGGAATATAAGCGTGCCTAATCAAAAAGTTAAATATTGGGAATCATATTGAATAAATATTTTCGGCTTGCTACATACGTATAGTATGCGGCGAAGTTCCCGCAACAAGGAAGCTACCGCAACTGATACCGAGAATAGGCACATTAGACACTGGAAGAAGTGAACGACTTTAAAACATCCTTTAATTCTCGGCTTTTTATGTGGTGGCAGCCTGGGCAGAGATTTTAACAACGTCGAGGACTGCTGGCCAATTTGAATAAACGCGACGCGCAGACTTGCAAGGCGTAATATATGCATATTGGACAGTTTCCTGTCAGACACTGAATCTTTTCAATAAAACTTCTGGGTACAGAAAAAACAATGTGTTTCAACCGAAGGTTTTTCAAGTGTAGATTGTCGCATAGGCAAGTGCTCTTCGTTACAACTTGTTACAATAGAAACCAAGACAGCCTCAAGTACTACCTTCGGTAGGTGCTAGATGGTCACGGTAATTTGGGTATACCGGCAGAACATAGGACAAAGAGATCTGACATATGCGAGTATTGCAACTCTGATTGCAATGAAAACGCGAAGCTGATCAATTCAGTTGCAATGACAGGATCAACAAAACTTAGATTGCTCAGACATGCTTCGTTACTCAGACATGCTACACTCAGACAGGATAATTAGTAGTATTTGTACTAATGGAAAACCCTGGGAAGTATTCCCCAACATGACCACGGCTATGTTAAGGCAATAAGCCGTTAGAGAACGGCAGAACAACGCGGCGCGTGAAACCCCATTGTAACACAAGCAAATAGATTCTGACGTAGAGTAGCTAGTGCGTAGTTCCTTTCTCAGATCAAAGGAGAGAAGCAGATCCAGTTTACAAAGTGGTTAAGAAGCTCAGGTCAAGAGCACTTAAAACATCAGGTTATCTTAATGAAGTAATGTAATAAGCTGCACCAGTTAAACCATACCCTGGCCTCGATAGGTTTGGTGGGCTATACCTGTACTAAGGATAAGCGAACACCACATAACAACAGACTGACCATCTGGGGTTGACTTGGCATCTTACCTCTCGACAAACAAGAACGGTTGATTGATATGGCTAAAGGATTTGATAACGTTCCTTATAATTTATTAGTATAAAAGCGGGTAACATAGAAATCGATAGCAGAGTTGTTAGACAGATAGTTAGAATGGGAAACCCAAGTAGTTAGGATCGGAAATAATTTTCACTGAGTGAACAAATTAATTCAAAAATACTCCAAGGGGGTGTGTTAGTATCTATACATTATTTCTATATTTATAAATGATATTGATGACAAACTACGCTTATTAGTCAAAGACTCTTTGGTTTACAGCTAGATAAAAAGGAAAGATGATTCCTATATACTCGTGGGTGATATACAAGCTTTGAACCAGAACAAACATCAAACATGTATCTTATTTTAAGTGCTATACAGTGGCGTGAATTGAAAGAAAGAAAATACCTTTGAGTATTTATCCAGGACAATATTTAGTGTAAAACGTCAAACGTCAAATATTTTAACAAGTATTATGTATAATTTAGTTCAGATTTGTTCGGCCAATTTTAGAAAATATAACAAATGTGATAGAAGTGTATACATAATACAGAAAATTCCACGTCTCGATTCTGTCGACGGCTAATTTACAGCCTCACACCTCATTTCTAACTGTCGTAGTTTATCTTCTCCAATAAAAATTTACCATTTTTGTAATCTTTCTTGACATGAATGGAGTAAGCTACTGGAATCGCTAGAAAGCGGTATGTGTTATGTAGTTAGTAGTAGAACAGTTAAATGAAGAATTTCAGAAGTTTGAAGATAGAAATAAACATGACAACAGCCAAATATTGGAACATGATTGTAATAAACGATATAACGACGCGCACTAAAAAGCAAAAAGAAAAACATAATAAGTACAAAAAGAAACATAGAAAAGAAATTGACTGCTCGAAAGAAATTAAGCAAGTGAAAAGGGAATATCCAGAAATATCCAAAACGCTAACATGTACAGCTGATTTTTGTGTGTACAAGTACTAGCAGATAAAACAATAAGCTTGGTACTTGAAAGGGAAGAGGAAATGAGGTTATGGAAAAACAATAGCGAAAGACTTTTTAGTGATAATAGAATAGTCAACCATAAGTTGGGTGGAACGCAAATTGTTTCCCCGCATCTCAAAAGTAACAGAGAAAATGAAATGCCAAAAGGCTTGTGAGGCTGACGAAGTTCCAGAGGAAATTCTTAGGCTCTGTCTCGATAAGACAAATCTTAAAGATTATTTACAACCGAATATATGACAAGATAAAAACTTATATGGGTGATACGCACTTTCAATTTAGAGAAAATCTGGGAACAAGAAAAACACTTTTCAATACAAGTGCTAGTACAAAGGTGTAGAGACATAAGCTGGGATGTATACAGAAAGGACACAAAAACAATAGCAAATTTATACTGGAACCAGCCAGTAGTAAAAGTTGGCAATATCTTAACAAAAAATATTCCAAGCTTACAGGAGTTTTCCAGGGATGTATGCTAGCAGCTTTATTGTTCAAGAAGTGCTCCAAGCAACTATTTCTTAAAGACGTATACAACGAGCAGTAAGGCACATCCATAAATGAATAAGTGCTCAATAACATGAGATATGCAAATGACACGGTCAATTTGGCAGATACAGATCAAGAACTACAACAACTAATGGATAAAGTGGTGAAATTTAGGCAAGAATATAGACTTGAATTAAAAGCGAGCAAAACGAAGTAGAGGGTAATAAGTATATCCAACAATACAGCAACGAATCCGAAAATTAATGGAGTAACTTTAGGTGGAATGAAACAGGTATTGTACTTAGGATGCATATTTCAACATTGTGGAACAGCATAGAAGATGCATTTAGTCATTGTCTGAAACTGGTACAATGCAGAATATCATCGTTGGATAAGTTTGTGTTGGGCCTTTTGTATTCCAAAACGTGCATCATTTGAAAATAGCAGTCATCATGAGGATTACTGAACCTAATGATACCCTATTATCATTAATTCAATTAATTAACGGCTGCTGTAAGCAATTCCCTAATACTTCATCCAATTCAATTCAATGGAAAATCCTCTAACATAGTACATAAATTAACTAATTTAATTCTTCCAACAAGTATAATACAATTAACCAATCAACTAATCAATATAATAACAATGAACTAAATCGATAAAATGTCATTGTATATTCAACAATTTATTTCACCATCTTCGTATTATTAATATACCGGATATATCTACATTAACTACGTTAGAACTTCGGCAATCAATCAATGAACTCCGCCAACTTTTTAAAGAAATAAATAGAAGAAAAGCCTCATCACAATCAGAAGAACATATTAATTACCAGAAATCAAAGTATCTTTAGTCCGAAATTTATATTTGCCATTTTTGCTAATGGAAGGGAATCATGATAACATTTTTTGCATTATATATAGAAGCTACATATTGTCATTGAATTAAAACTGCGAGTGTAGGCATCCATTTAACAATTAGGATATGCGTGAGCATTTTTATGTTGCAAAATAAACAGAATCAAATATAAAAAGCAGTATAGTAGTTATAAAGAAAACAAATTACGATCCTGTTTTGAATAGAACAATTCTGTAACACCATCTTATCAAATTCTATTCTTAACACTATCTATAACTATCTTATCAAATTCCATACATAAATAAATGAATAAATGCAATCAAAATGAAGGCATAAATCTGCAGTACACTTATAAAAATTTTTGTTTACTTCGAATTCGCCTTTGTGCCTTAAATCTGATTCCATCTGTTCTAGTAAATTTGTAACACCCTGGTTCTCTTCGGACGTAATCTGTTCATCCATTTCATCGCCGATATTCTTTAGGACGGCATCGTAGAATGTTAGAATTCGTTTGCGTTCATGAGGATCCTTCCGTCGAGCCAAAATTTCTTCCATCTCTGTCGGTATAGGAACCATTTCTGCAAATTTCTCTTGCATACGTTCATCAAATACTCTAGATTAACAGAAAATTAATTAACTATGAAAAGGTATATAGTATACGTTGTACTATATACTTTAATTGCTCTAAAATGCGAAACGCTTTCTTCGTATCATAATAACTTCTTCATGTTTGATCTTTTTGTTTGGTACATTTTCACCAAACCTCTATGTAGACTCTACGGGAAAAGGATCAAAGCGAAATGGAAAATTGTAAGTAGACACAGAAGACTGAAACTTAGAGATCAACACACAAGTTTTGGGTAGTACTCCGACAAAAATCGATCAAAAGATGACAGACAAGTTACCAAATAATCTAGGAACAATCGTGCTTGCACAACATATAATACGATGAAATTACCTCAACTGAAATGAAGCCTATATCAGAAGTATTGGAAAGACCATTTACTGAATGGATGATGATATAAGTTTAATTCCATCGTTTGTCAGAATACAGGTAGTATACGCCATTACTTTACTGGAATCTAGAAAGACAATTGCTAGTGTAGGGAAGCTACGGATAATGCCTTGTCAGAAAAAGCTATGAAACTGTTTTATTCAAGATGTTTTAAATACAGCCCAGTGTCGCCAGAAATCAAATGTCATCAGAAACTCTTTCAAACTAGACTAGGCCAAGCCACGAAAGATGAAGAGGAGATTTCCATACACGCAATGAAATTAGTTTCAATAAATATAAATAAAAGTAGGATGGCACACGCTCTGCGTAAACAATTTATGACAGAAAGCTGCATAGAAGGGTTATCAGTGAGCAGAAGTCATATTGAATAAAGCCATATGAATTATCAAGTAGATAGTGGATCATGTAATAATGCAACCATTATGCTATCCAACAGCACAGGTCTAGAGCACAGTTTTCCTACAACAGTTTAATCGCATTGATACACTTTGAAGGAATAGCAATGTATTTGTTATTTGTCTACTAATGTAATCTTGAAAGAAAGCATTCAGCACTTAGTTAGATACCTTGGAGGAAGCTATCAACCGAGCAAACACTAAAATCGTAATAACAAGTGACTTTAACGCAAATAATGCGACAACGATCACTTTCTTAATAGCACAGGCTCATCTGTTATTTATGTCATATTTGAAAGTCTAAAACAGAAAATTTTAAGGAAATCGGACAAGGTTCAAAGAGGAAAGTGGAAATTACCATCATTGCGTTATGTTCAAATTTAAAAAACACATAAGAACTCATGCGTAATGGGTGGATTACGCGGAAGGTAGCAAGATAGAATTGTTTGCAAGCGTAGAAAAAGAAGCACCTAGGCTTTTAAAAATATGGGACAGGAAAGTGGGCCAACCTTTAAAACAACAAATGCACTGGTGGAACGAAGAATAGAGTTTCAAAACCAGAATACAATAACAACGGTCTATACAAAAGCAACGTCAAAAATCAAGAAGAAATCAATGCCCTTGCAAAAGAGCAGAAGAAAAAGCTAACAGTGGCTATTAAAAATTTGTGGACGTGATCACCATCCCATCTTTCAGATACTGGAAGTCATTCATTTCATTATACTTCGCATAAAACAAAAGTTGAACATTTTAGTTTTGACTATCACCGTAAAACTCGTCTATTAAATTTTATTAGCACAATAGTTGTTTAGGGTAAATTAAATAAAACTAGCGTAACTTATAAATCGCCTATCCTATAAATCGCGTACCCATGAATCCCCTGCTCCCCGTACTTTCCAACGGCGCGAACAGATTCGCTTCCGCTTTGCCACGGCCTCTTCACTCACTTTCTCCCCGTTTTTGACTATGACGCGGACAGCTCTAATGCCCGCTTTTGCTGCGGTCTGTGGCCTGAAGCCTTAAACTTGCTCAAGCTAGAGTTGAGAGTTGGAGAACTTGTAACTGTAAAAAATATCGTATTTAATGAGTGACTAAAATCTATATTAATTTATGTACCAGTAGTGTGGGCCGAAACTATTAGAGCAACGCGAATAGCAACTTCTTAAAAAAAGACTAACGAAGTAGGTCTCGTAGCAATCACCGTGTCACATGTAATGCCCATGTAGTTACTTTTAATCGCGTATCAGACGCCAATTTCATTGAGAATACCATAAAAAACCCACTAAAAAAATCGAGAAGGAAGGAACTTGGCTCAAGTTTAAATGACATAAGTATCTAGAAAACATCTAATGAAGGGGTGGCAAGAAAGCTGAAACGAGACCCTTAAAGGCTTGCGAACAGAATGCTTCTCAATATATCCGAAGAAAATTTATTTTATAATAAATAAATTAACCTTTATTGGCATACACTCATTTACAATCGGATAATAATAACCATACAATATAACATATAAAAAAATATAAAATAAACATTCTTCTTAATAAAATTACGAAATGAAGATTAAACAGAAAAAAAAACCACGACAAAAACCAATAAAAAAACAAACATATTTCCCCCACTTCTTTCATTTTTTCTTCCCCTTTTTCTCCCTTATCTTTTCTATTTCAACCCTTATTTTTTTATTTTTTCCTTCTTCCCTTCATCCCTCAAACTTTTCCCTCAATCCCCTTTCTTCATCTTTCCATTCAATGCCACTTTCCCTTTAACTCTTCTTCTCAATATATTTCACGGTAATCTCAATTGCGAACCAACACAAGGTTTAACAGGATACGGCTGCTACGCCGCTTGTTTGCATAGATGTGGTAACACTGATTCTCCAGAACATGCGTCGTTTGTACCATACCTTCTATCCATACTTTCTAATGGATGTATTGTGTCTAGCAGACTATCACAGATTTATTACTTTACACCCTCAATGGTATTTAAAATTAATATACAAAAACAAATAGATATGATATATAAATATATATCATTCCAAAAGGTTCCACTAACTTGGGCAGTTTATTATTTCCGTTGTAATGGCCCAGTATACTCTAAACACCTCTTGATAGTTTTACGAGCCAATTTGTTCATCATTTTCCAATTTTTTTTGTGTTCGATATTGTGGAAGCCAAATTATCCACAACTATCCACAAATTATCCAGACAGATTGCTCTACAAAATTTATATTTGGACATCTCGACTTCTTCAAACGGCAGGAGGAGAGGACAGTGTATGAGTAGCGGGAGGAGTAGCGGGAGGAATAAAAACTCGCAAGCATATATAATTATTTTACGACCGGTTTCGCTTTGAAGACATCCTCATTGTAACTACAGTGGCTTAACAAGTATTATCCTATCAGTGCAACCTTTTCTTTAACCAAAGTGGAAATAGTCACTAGATACAAATCTGTGGTTGTTAAATATGAAAATTCTCCTTAATATTCAACTAACATTTAGAATTTTGCAAAGTGCACGCAATACTTACTAGAATAGGTGTATTTTTAACCTTTTTTAAATTTTAGCGCTGTTATAACGGAAACGGTTTTACACTAGTGTCAAATGAAACAAATTGTTTCTTGGTTTGTTTTTTAACATATTAAACCTCCTACGGGCGGTTTAGATATTGGAGATCCAAATATAATAAATGAGAGATAAAACATACATAAAACCCGTATGACATTCGCATTCTTATAAATCCTTTAGCTACATAGAAACATCATTTGTGTATTTGGGATACATTTACAACCCTGTCTGCCAATTTTGACGATAATGATTCATTTTGATTTGACGACTTTAGTTTTTCTATAAGACAAACAGTCTTCATCGGAACACAATACAAAAACTAATATATTTTAATATATCGATAAAGAGTAGTAACCCTTGTGGTGAAGTAATGTAGAAGTTATTATTGCTCAAAATAAATAGAAAATAGAGAAGATCAGATGGTGAATTAATTGAGTGTGGAGTGACAGTAGTGAGAAGATAGTTGTGGTGAAGTGTGTCACGAAGGGCCAGGAAGTAAGAATGAAATTGATATAGAAGAGATAAAAAGAAGGGTCAGGAGGCAAGGGAACTAGAATAGGAAAAGAGCGTACGCAGAGAAAGGAGTGACAGGGATATTGGGAAACTTGAGAATAGTGAACTGGAATGTGGCTGGTTTAAGGAGTAAAATAGGAGTAAGAGAGGTGATGGAATACTTGAAGACATTTGATGTAGTGGGATTAGTTGAGACGTGGATAGAAGAAGATAGAAGGGAGGAAGTTGAAAGAAGGATGCCAGAAGATTACGTGTGGAAAATGCAGAGCGCAAAGAGGGATAGAAAAAAGGCAGGGCTAGAGGTGGGATAGTGTTTGGGGCAAGAAGAGGAATAAAAGAATGGAGCATGGTCGAAGATGATTGGGAAGGGGCTAGGGGAAGATTGATTAAAGTGGAGGATATGAAGATGTGTGTGATGATGATGTATGTAAACAAGGAATGGAGTGGACTTGAGGAGAGGTTGAGTGAAGTTATGAGGAAGAATGGAGATGATTGGGATACGCCTGCGATTTTTGGGAATTAGATTGTGAGAATAGGAGAAAATGGAGGGAGACATATGGGGAAGGAAGAAATGTGTGTAGTGAGAAAGTCTAAGGATAAGGTGACTAATGGGGAAGTTAAAAAGTTTTTAGAATCGGCAGAGGAAAATGGATTGGTGATTGGAATTGGATGTACGGATGGGGATTGGGAAGTCAACTTGACATTTAGGGGACATGGGGGGTGGATCGGTGGTGGATTATGTGGTTGTGGATGAGATGGGGAGTGATTGGTTGGAAAGTATGATAATTGGAGATAGATGTGAATCGGACCATTTTCCAATGTGAACTGAGTGGAGGATGGGAGGGATGTGAGAATGTAGAAAAAGTGAAAAAGTGAGAATGGATGGGAGGGATTGGAGGATGGGGAGAAAGTAGAAGGGATGGAATGGAAACATAGAGTGAATCAACAGGCAAGGAATGTGTGGAGCGAAGGTGTGAGGAAAGGAATGATGAAGAGTTTACAGAATATTAATTGGAAAGAATTTGGAAGTGTAGGGCGAATTGTAAAGGAAGTTGAAAAGAATCTAGTGAGAAGAGAGGAGGGATAAAGAGTCGAAAGGAGATGGGTAAGATGTGGATGAGGTGTGGATTAAGAAGAAGAAGGAAGTGAGGGAAGTTTTGGAATGGTTAGGAAAGGGGAATTATCATGGGAGGATTATGACAGAGAAAATATGAGGTGGTTGGAGGAAGAGAAATATTTACCAGAAAGAAATAGGAAGAGGGAAGAAGAGGTGATAAGAAATTCGAAAAATGAAAGTGAGGTGTGGAGATATATGAAAGAGAGAGGAATTATGACGAATAATGGGGCAAGTTGTGGTTTGAGATTGAGTGATTGGGTAGACAAATGCGGAGTAGAGTTGTGAAAAGGATTGGCGGAAGTGAATAAGAGAGTAGAGACAGAGAGGCAGGATGTGGAAGAGCAGGCGGAGGATGTGGATGAGTTAAGTAGTGAGGAGTTGAAAAGAGAAATTGAAAAAATGAAGAAAGCAGGTTCGACGGGACCGGAACGGAGGATTGGGGTTGTTTGAATGAAGAGGGAGTGTATGCATTGACAAGAGGGTTAAATAGGATATGGATGGGTGTGGAGAGTGTGACAGACGAGTGGAAAAAGGATAAATTGACCCAGTGTACCATATAGGAGATAGGAAGATTGCAGATATTTACAGGAGAGGGGGGGGTACGATTATGGATGGATTGTACAGAATGTTTGCGAGGGTTGTAAATGGAAGGTTGGATGAGAAGGTGAGGGTGTAAGGGATATTATCGCATACGTAGAATGGCTTTGTTAAGGGTAGGGGGACCAGGGACAATATTGTCATAATTAATTAAATAATCAAGAATTAGCGGTGAGAAAAAAGGTATATTTCTTGTTCGTGGATCTCAAGTCCACCTTTGATAAGACTGAACGGGAGTACTTGTGGAAAAGAATGGTGGATGTTGGAATTGAGAATATATATATATATATATATATATACGGGGGATAATGGTAGGAAAATGTACAGTATGGTCGATTTCGTATGCGAATGAGATAGTATGTATGGGGAACAATAGGGAGGAAATGAATGAGGTGATTGGAAGAGTGAACGGTTATTTGTACAAAAGGGGATTGGAAGTGAATATTGATAAAACAAGGGATGGTGTGTAAAGGAGGGAGGAGAGAATGCAGGAGAGATGTGTTTGAACTGGGTGGGAGAAGGATAGAAGTGGTGAAGATCTGCAAGTATCTAGGTTACATGCTAACACAAAGTGGATCAGGTATTGAGCATATTAGGATGATAACAAACAAAGCATGGGGAGTGATAGAAAGAATGAGCAACGTGTGGGAATGGAAATTTGGGGAATCGAGAAAAATGAGGCTATTGATTATGGATGTTTGTGTGAAGAGTGTTTTGATGTATGGAGCGGAAGTGTAGGCGGTGTGTGAAAGAGAAATGATGGAGAGAGTGCAAGCTGGATGTATCAAAAGGATTTTAGGTGTAGATAGATCAACGGCGTATGAAATAGTGTTACGTGAAACTTGGAAGCATAAATATTGGGTAACAGGAGTGAAGAAGTTGGTGAATTTCGAAAGAAAAGTATTGATGGATGGGGATTGTAGATTGGTGAAGGAAATTTATATTAAAGGGACGCATGATAGGGGAGAGGGTGTATGTAGGAATAAATGGTTAGAATGTAGAAGGAAAATTTATGAAAGAATTGGCTGGTTGATGTGTAAATGGGGAGAAAGGATCATGGATGGTAATGGAATGGTGAATCAGGTAGTACGAGATGTTGCTGGATATTGAGAGGCAGGAGGGTCATGAAAGGATGTGGCACTAGGTTCAATAGCAAATATGAATGGGTAAAGGTGGGAGAGGGGATAGCAAAGTATTTAGTGTCTGGGCTAAGCATGAAGGAGAAAAGCTTGATAGCGGGATTTAGGTGTGGAAGTGAAGAGCGGGGGAACAGGTACTGGATGAACGAGCAAGATGGGATGTGCAGGGTATGTGGAATGGAAGACGAAAAGTGGATGCATTAGATGAGGGAGTGTGTAGGGCGGGTGTAGAAAGATGGGGATAGCATGCTTAGAGAGAACAGGATGTTAAGTTTAGGGCAAGAGGGATACGGAAAGGAAATAATGGATAAAGTGATGAAGGAGATAGTGGAAAAGGAAAAAAGGAAGAAAGGGTAGAAGAGAAAGTTGGAGGAGGATAGGTTGGGTGTGGAGCGATTGGAGAGGAAGTGAACTAGAGGGAAAGAGGAAATATAGGGCAAGGAGAGATAGGGGGGGGGGGTAAGAAAAGGGAAAAGTGGTACCAGGGAAGAAGAATAGGAGGAAAGAGATGAGGCAAGAATCGATGAGTTTGAATGGGAGAGTGGAAGGGAATATTAATGAATGTAGGGGGTAGGGGAAAGAAGGGGAAAGTAATAGAAAAGAAAATTTGAAAGAATTTTTGTTTTTTTATTTTGTAAGTTTAAATGAATTATAATTTATGTATTAGCAGAAAACAAGCTTTTGTTTTGTCAAATCATTGACATTTGAAAAGTTGCTGTGTATAAAGATATTGTTATATAAGGAAAAATTGATTTATTATATGTTGATTTTGATTATGCCAAGAAAAGTTGTAATATAAGTATGGAATAAGGATGAAGCCAGTGTAAGGAAAGGGAATAGAGGGTAGAAGGTGAAGGAAATTAGACATATATTTAGGGAGATTAATTTAAGTTAAAAATAGTGAAACATTTAATTAATTAATATTGATTTTACTTTAAGTGTTTATATGTTTCAATTTGTAATGTTGAAACAATAATATTACTTGAGCAATGCTTTAAACTCAAGTAATATTATTGTTTGAGATAAGGATTGTTCGATTATGTGCTAAATCACATCAAAGATAGAAATTCAAAACCCTCCAAAGATTACCTCCAGTTTTTCTCTCCAAAGATTATGCTTCTGTTGTGTCCTACGAGTCTTTATATTAAATATTGAATAAATTTTCTTATTTTTTTGCAGAATCAATCAATATTTTGTTCTCCTTGGCACACACTCCAGTTTTGTTATTACTAGATATTATTTTATTATTGTAGAGAAATTTTATAGATATATAATAAATGTTTAGCTCTCCACACTAGTTATTTATAGTTCGCGAACGAACTATTCTAAAGAACCGTTCTATAGAAAGAACTATACGAAATAGTTTGCATTATACAAGAAAACTAGTTATTAGTGAACTATTAATTAAAGTTACATTGTTATGCTCTAACATAGCATGTTACAATGAATATCTCTAAACCAATTAATTTCGCTCAATAAATAAATTGTAACCGCACGCTACTGGTAAGAATCCAGTTCATGAGATAAACTATAAATATAATTAAATTGTATGCAGATGCTTACGTTCATACGTTCATGCAGTAAATAGAAACAAAGTAATGATTGAAGATAGATGATTTAGTTCTTGTTCGCTGTTGACTTATAGTCAGGGTGTCGGCTGGGCCAGACGTTTGGGCCCAACACACGCACACTAGTAAAGTCGTGGTATATTGCATGATATTGAATCCAGTAGTAGGAGTATAAGAGTTCTCTGACAAAATTTCCAGAAGAAATACATGGACTAAAAGGGGCCAGACATTTTGATAATTTACCTTGAAAAGCATGAGGTTTCTGGCTCATTCGTCCATAAGAAAATACATGGGATCAAAACGTGAACGACCCAATTAGATTAAATAAAGTTCCCAATTATTCCAAATTAGGTTAAATGAAGGTGAGTTTTTTACGAACAAAAAATTAAATAAATTGTATAATATCTGAAGTGAATTAGATCAAATTAACTCCAAACTACCCTTGCGGCTGATCAACTATAAATAAATTTAGTGAATATAAAAATATATATAGTTGATTGATAAGAAATATAGCTAATTAGATCAAGTGAGAATAAAAAATAATGTATTTAACCTACGATTGTTTTGAGAACGAAAAATTAAATAAAAATTGCTAAATAGATTAAATGAACTTCACAAACCTTGAATTATCTATAGAATCAGCCTCAGATACAGCCAAAGATATAGCCTCCGCAATGTTCCCTTATGGATAGATAGGAAATATTTTTAACACTCTAAAAGTTGTATGAATGTTTGTATGTTTCTGTGTATATTACCGATGGCCTTCTAAACAACTCAACCGATTGCGATCAAATTTCCAGGAAACCTTTAACATAATATAGCGGGTAATCCTATGAAGACTGGTGTAGATCGGGAATATGGAAACAGGGCAATTCGGGAACACATATTTTTGAAATATTTGCACAACGTTGCTTTCGAATAGATGCGTGTTTTTAGATACTTAAAGCGGGAACACAGGAATACGGGAATATAGGAACACGGTAACATGGGAATACGGGAACATATATTCTCGAAATTAGGCCATATCAGTGGTCGCGGCAAAGCCCGTAATGCACACGGGAATATGGAAATACGGGAACACATATTCTTGAAATTTCGTTTGGCAAGTCGCCGGTTGCGAAAATTAGGCGAGATTCAGGTTCATTTCATATCAAACTGACCCAAAGCGAAGCGTGACTGCGTTTAAGTAGCCTTATATATAAAAATTAAATTCCCTATGTTTGTGTTCGCAACACTCAAAAACTACTGAACCGATTGACTTTAGATTTTGACACAACGTTACATTTACTCTAAGTATGTAGAATATATAATAAAAATGCGGAAAACTGGAAGACGGGAACATATATTCTAGAAATTTGGACACAACGTTGCATTGGAATACGCGCGTGTTTTTAAATATTTAATACGGGAATAAGAGAAAAAAATCTTGAAAGTTTTCCACAAAGTTGCATTCGAATACGTGCGTGTTTCTGTATA